>VZRN01000475.1:309412-323814 GCA_013397935.1 Dasyornis broadbenti | reverse complement strand
TAAAAAAAATTATATATATATATATATATATATCTCCATACCACACCCACTCTTAAGTCACCCCTCGCCCACCCCCACCACTCCCGGGTGCTCGGTGTGGGGCCCCACGCCGCCCGTGGGCACTGCGGGAGCCGGGGCACGGCGCTGCCGGGAGAAGTTTTGTGTCGCTACAGAGAGAAGAAAATAATAATAGTGCGGCTAAGTGCTGGGGTTTTTTTCTTTCTTTCTCTGAACAAGTAACTTGATGCTCTGGAAGTGCGACAGGCAGAGGCTGTGGCTTCGTGGGCAGATGCTCCTCTGTGGGTTGGAATCGCAGGCCCCTGAGCAGGGGGTTTGTAGTGGGACCCGGGGGGGGATGACCCCCCAGTGCTCCCAGAAGGGCTGAGGTGGGCGAGGGGAAGCCACGGGGAGAGGGAAACAAATGGTTCCTTCCTGGGCATCTCTAACACTGGGGCGTGTGGTTGGAACAATGGGGCCTGTGAAGGCTCTGCTTGCTCCCACCCGTCGAGCAAGGCTCCGGTTCCCACGCTGGGATGGAGAGTGGGCAGGAGTCTAGGGGATGCTGACCTCCCCAAAACTTGGGGCATCTGCAGCCGAGGAAACAGCTCTTGTTCTGAGTCCACCATCCTGGGATGGGGGCCCCCTCACTGGGGACTCGGAGACAGGCTGGAAGGGGTGAAGGTCTGGCCCAGGAGATTCCACTGGCCCTGATGCTGATTCTCCCTGTGATGCTTTTACACTGCTGGGAGCAGAGCGCAGGCAGATGCAGTGGGGCTCAGCACCAACTCTGCGCTGGTGGGTGTGAGGCCACAGAGAATCAGGCCCCCTTTGTTCAATGAAGTTGGGAAAGAGAAGATTCGGCAGGCGGAACTGAGGGGCAACATGCTGGGGCTGTTTTCTTCCAGGATCTCACTGCTGCCCCAGACTCCTGAGAAGGGGGTGTGTTCCGATATATTCAGAAAGCTGCACGTGCCTGTTGTGTCCAGAGCGATGGAGAGGAACATGGAGATCTGAATTTTTCCACCATTTTTTGTGTTTGTGAGGGTTTTCCCACGTCTGGGAAACTGAAATGTCACTGTACTGGAACTGTGGAGATGCAGCTGTGGCTGTGCTCGTCGGCTGGTGGGGCAGATGGTGTAGCCTGTGTCCCATCACGGAGGTGGGTGGGATGGATCCTGTGCTGGGAGAAGCCAGGATTCCTTTGGCACAGTCCCTGCAGCCATGGCTCTTCACTCCAGCAGAGATCATGGCCCACACTTGTTTCTAAAGGCCTGTAGAAATGTCTCCACTGTCTCCTGTACCTTGTTATTTTGTGGAGGGCCTGATTAAGAGGATCTGGAGCTGGGTGGGGGGCTCCCAGGGGAACTGAATGCTGGACTCTCATGGATGCCTGACCAGGAGTACCAGAAACTGCAGACTGTCACCCCTTGGCAGTAGTGCTCGTGTGGTGGATGGTTTTATAGGAAAACAGTTGTTTTATGAGTACCTGTGAACAGGGTGATGAAAAAGGGAGGGGGGGAAAGAAAGTAATAATGAAATAAAAAATATTTCAGGGCTTTACTTTGTAACAGGGTTTAGATTTTTCTCCAACTTACTGCTTTCTGAAGAAATGCACTATCCATAGCTTCAGATTATTTTATAATATTATCAACCAACTATGACAGTGTTCCTCACAGGCAGGCGTGGATATGAAAGGCCTGGGTCTGGGCACAGGGGCCCTGGTGCACACGCCTGGCCTTTGGAATTCCACCTGCCATCAGGCCACCTCTCACTTTACCAAAGGAGTGTAAAGGCACTCAAGTATATATAAGGCTCAAGCCCCATATATTTTTATTGGAATGTCTGTAAGGGTGGTTTGCAAAGAGATTTAATTGTGTTGGAGGGGGTGACTCCACTTGAAGCAAGAGACAGTGCAGGAACTTAACCTGAGCTTGGCAGCTTCTGCTTTCCCTGGGAACTGTGAATGTGCCCTCATGGAGCCAATCACCTGCTGGAAACCTCGCTCGGGTTTGCACTGGGGCTGGTTTGTGTGCTGAATTTGAGCAGCATGTCTCCAACAGCCTGGCCATGAGCCGGGTGGGATGGGGGACTGACTGGCATGACATGGTGGGCTATGGAAAGGGGGACTTGGAGAGAACTGGCCAGATAGGCTCCTCCACCTGTTGCCCCATGGTCTGTGGCAAAGAGCTGAGCCACTGGTGGGATGTGCGAAGGGCTGCTTTGCAAAGTGGAGGACAGGAAACTGGAAAAGGAAGGATGAGGGGATGAAGTCATACGAATCCCTTTGACTGGTGCGTATGACCCCTGGGCATGGTGGGCAGTGACACCCCTTCCCTGGCTGGAGGTGGAGCCATACCTGTCCTCCTGTTTACTGCAAGGGTGAGGGACAGGGGGGAGTCTCTGCTTGAGTTGCGGCACCTGCAGGTCATCCCACCTTCCCTTGGTATGTGTGTGAGCTCCAGGTGTGCTGAGTTTGGTGACTGAACCTCCAGGCATGTGCCATGGCACAGACAGTGCTACCTGGTTCTGGAACCAGTCTGGGCCTGTGTGGCATGTTGGGGTGCTTGATGGCTCTTGTATTTCTCCTGCCAGCTCGTGTTGTGGGTGTCTTGCCTGCAACAGCTTGTCCACAACTGTGCCGTCTCTCATGGCCATACCGATGAAATTGTAAAGACAAAGCACTGGAGGGGTTTGCAGCAGGTTTTTGGGGAGATGGTGGGACACCAAGGGAGTTGTGGAGGAGAAGGTTCTTGCAACCCAAGGGTGTGGGTTGAGATGGAAAGGTGCTGGGAGGAATGGAGAGTGTCTTAAGGGCATCGTGTTTTGGTTGTGAGACTGCGAGATTAGAAAGGGGCAGAAATCCTCAGTCACTGCGATGTCTGGACTCTTCCCTAGAAGTGACCTGAGGTGAGTGTAGAACAGCCAGATCAAGATTCGCATCCAACTTTTCTACCTGCTCCCACAGACAAACTGGGCTGCTGTCGGTGGAAGCAGGGAAGAAGCAACAGGGCACATTTAAGGCCAGATGTTGTGGTTAGGGAGACATGGTGCAGGTTCTTTGTGTGTGTGGTGTGTGTGCATGTGTCAGGAGAAGGTGGGGGGTTGGTTTGGCTTCTTTCTGTGCCTACTCCCAGCAGAGTCCTTCTCTATAAGAATTTTTGGACTCTAAGGATTTTCGGTCCTTCTAAGGGTTTTTGGTCTCATCACAGTATTAGCATCCATTGTCACCTGTACTCACAGACACCCTTTCATGCGGCATCTCCCAGCTTGTTCCAACCAGCCTGTTGTCACCAGGAACCAGATTATGTGAGAGAGGATCTTAATAGAAATTGCTCTTTCTTGGCAAGGTGAAGTCAAATAACAAGAGACCCCACTAACCGCAGGTGATTGGGCTCTTTGTGTAGCTCCAAACATGCTCCAACGCTTTCAGCATTTAAAAATAGTCCAAGGAAGCCTTTTCCATTGAGAAAGTCTGATGATTGCAGCTCCCCCACCCACCCTGTGGAGGTGGATGTATGTACAGCATCCGAAGAGCAGCGAGGGGGACAGATCTTCTTGTCTCCTTGCTCCACCAAAATCTTGAAGCTAAAGCCACCCGATCTGGCGGGGTCTGAAGCCAGCCTCCGTACGCTACTCTGGCAGCTCGGGATGGGCCTTAAAGGGAGAGAGATATTGCAGTCGGTGTGGGATTGTTATAAAGTGTTAATGAGAATTGGTCTGAATTTACACCAGGGAAAAGTGCTGAACGGGGTCGACTTTATGCGGTTTGAACTGGAGGTGGGAGGAGAAAATGGGTCTGGTAGAGAGACAAAGGGAATTTTCTAGGGAGACACGCACTCTCCCCCGCGCATCGTATCGGGCGGCTGGATGCCGCGCTGACCGAGTGAACCGCGCCGCAGCGCAGCCGCCCGGAATCTAGGGCAGTGGGAAAGCGTGCTGTCGTTGGGTGGGGGCCCCCGCCTTTGTCTGGCAGCCCCCTCCCTGCGTCCCCCCCTCCGCTTGCCATGCCCCGCTTCCCCCGCGCTCCGGCTCGGGCTAGGGCTCCGGCTCGGGCTGCGGCTCCAGCGCCGCGCGTGTGCCGCGGGGCCGCGGCAGGATTGTGCCATGCGGGGGGCCACGGGCACACCCACTCCCTGCGATGCATCGCTGCCGGCGCCGGGGGCTTCCACTTCCCAACTTTGCTTCACCGCACAAGGCAGTGATTGTCTGTGGCATTTAGGCTGTTTCTGTTGGGTGTTTTGGTGGGCTTTTTTTCCCTTTGTTTTTTTTCATAAACAACTTTCATCACAATGTGAAAAAGCGTAAAATCGCCGCACGAATAAGGCAGTCGCTGATTTTCCTGGCATGGTGTGTTGGGTGTTTTTTTTTCCCCTTCTTATAAACGCATCTTGCATCATCAGGACAATAAACCCTCGGTGCAAACAGATTTAGTTGGTTGTGGTCCTTTAGTGTGCATTTGTGGTTTTTGACACCATTTTCATCAGGTTTTCAGTGCAGCAAAACCTTACCCCACAGGCCGTCAGGAGGGTTTATTTGTGAGGTTCTTTGTGTGTTTGTCTTTTAACAAGGCTTTCATGTTAACTGGGAAAAGAATGCCCCACCTTACCCGAGATAGCTGAAGGTTGTTTATTTTATGATCCTCTTTAATTTTATGACTACAACAGAAAAAAAGACGAAGTTCTAATTTGCCCTTAGACTCTCTTGCACCCCACCAGCACTGTCAGAATGGGGTGCGTGGGGTATTTACAGGTGTAATTTGTATCTGTGCAGCAATGCCTTGGGATAAACGAGGAGAGAGCTAAAAAGCTTTTGTCTGTAGAGATTATTTTGTATCTGATGAAAACAAGAAATATCAGGACCTGAAGTGATTTGTGGGGTGTGTTTTCCAAAATAAAACCACAATACAATCAATGAAACAAAAAGACCACCTCGGGGTTGGCTCTGGAGCTGTTTGCTGTAGTGGTACAGCTCCTCTGGTGCCAGTTGGTACCAGGTGAGAGTCTCTAGACTGCATCAGTAGCAGAATGTACCTGTGCAGGATCTGGCCTTCTGGCAGCACTGAGGAGGCCATCAGGGGTTTTAACTCTGAATTTATATTAAGCAAAATATCTGATGGATCTACTCCATAGGCACAGCTGCATGTGCCATTGCACTGTCCTGATGGCATTGTCACTATAGTTGCCTGCTGGGCACATCCACTTCATGCACTGCTCTGTCCTTTTCCCACTGCTGGAGCAGCACCTGGGAGCCTTGATGTAAACCCTGCTGAGGTCCCATGAAAACACATCAGTTCTGGGCTGCTCAGAATGAGAACATTTGGGATGGTTTCATGCCAGGGAAATGACAGATCAGATGCATCCAGCACCTTTGTGTCCCTTGTGAGCAGCTGCCTTTGCTGGAGAGGTGGACCAAGCTCCCAGAGCCTTCTCCATTAAGTGTTGATAGATTCGTTGCCCTGGTGCAGGGGTAAGCAGAGAGGAGAAGGTGGCTGTGCATCCAGATCTCCCCCTGACCCCCACCACCCATCTTGGCAATGCCTAGACTCGATTTAGTTATATGTTTTCAGCCAGAGATGGCCGCTCTGCAGATTAATTCCAGTTAGCTGACTGGTCTGGGCACCAGAGGCTCTTCACTCCTCCAGGGTTTGGTCCTGTGTGGGAATGTTTGTAGTGTACTTACGTATTTTGCAAACACATTTCTTTGAGTCATTGGTAATCAGTGAAATTAAAGAGAAAAAAAGGTGAGGGGAGGAGCTGAGCTTACAACCTCCTTCACAAAATGCTTTGGTATCTGCATTATTGATGAAAACTGGGATAATAGAAAGTAGGCTGTGGAAACGCAATGAGAAAGGGCTTAATTCTCTGTTTAATATAAAAATCTAAGTGGCAGGGGTCTGCCAGGGATCGACACATTGATGTCTGTGCACTGCCATAATGAGAACATACACCAAGTTATATATTAGTACAGCTTCGATGGGTCTTTTTCTCCCTTTAGCTTCATTTTGACACCACCTGCTAAGTAATTCCCTCCCTTCCACCTCCCTCCCCTTTGAATAATCCTCTGAGTAAAATGCTTTGTTATATAGTGTTTTCGAATTCCAGTTATGCATGAAGAAAGTGTCAGAAAAACACTCCATGCAGGACAAATTTTGGTTGGAATAAGCACACTGGGGCATGGTGCCCATCTGGCTGGGATGTCACATCCTGATCCAGCTGTGCTCCATCAGAAACAGGGTAATCACAAAGAAGGCTCAGCCCCTTTTTAGTGTGCAAAGCAGAGTCAGGGTTGGGGCTGAAATGGGCCGGGAGTCTTGGCATTAAGTGAGTAAATCACGTTTAAGACCAGCCTGGTTTTAGCAAATGTAAACCACTGCAGTGCTCCTGGAAGTTGTGGAGTTCTCTGGATTTGGGTTGCTGGTGGCTTGGCCATTGTCTGCACCAGTTTGGAACTGCTGGAGGTCGGGGCTGCTGAGCCCAGTGGGCTGCTGGGCTTGCCACAGTTGGTCTGATTTCCTATGGGGTGATTTTCTCCCGTTTTTAAGCACAGGATCCCCATCTGTCTGTCTCCGCAAAGCTGGCTTTCCCGTCTGCAGGCCTGCACGGAGACCCTCCCTCCTCCCCCCCCTTCTCACACCACCGACTGCACCATGCGTCCTTTTGTCCATTCCAGATCCTCCTTCCCCTCCCTCTTGCCGTGCTCTCTCCTTGCCCATCTTCCTTTTGTCATTTTGGGGTGTCTGTGCTTTGCCTCCGCACCCCTCATTCTCCTCCTCCTTTGGAGGGATCAGGGTGTGCCTTTCTCTCAATTTCCATCACCTTTCCTCCATCCCTAACTCCCTCCCACTCCTCCAGCTCATGTAACGCACTTACATTTGCCCTCGTTCATGTGTATTCCTTGCCACTGTTCCTTCCATCTGTCCCCAGCATGGAGCCCCTGTCCTTTGTCACTACTCTGCCTGCCTGACCCTCTGTGTTGCCTCCATGATTGTTTCCTGTGAAGGGCTCAGATCCCTCTCCCCCACGTGCCATCATTGTCCCACGGCTCAGAACAACTTGGAGCCCAATCCCAGCCGTGCCACACACCTGCCTGAGGTCTTTCTGCACAGGAGAGCAAGCCTTGTGCTCCAGAGGCAGCGTGCGGGTCACTGTGGAATTCAATGGAGCTCCTTCACCATGGGGTGATCCACAGGGAGGCATTTTCAGCTCGATGCTTGCTGTGAACACCCCTGTCTTTCCATGCGATACTCTGGTGATATCCCTGGGGAAATGGTGGCTTCTCGGTTAATCTTCCTAAGATGGAATCTCCATCTTTGGAGTGAGCGGCACAGGAGCGGAGCAGGGAAATGTCTGCCAGGGCTGGGTTAGGGAGAGCTCACCCTACCCAGGGGTGCCAGAGGGCATAGGTAACCTCTTATGGTTTTATCCAGCCCTCCTTGGGATGAACCTTTGTTATGCATTTTGCTTGTGTGGGTTTATCCTACAGTCGAGTTGTGCCTGGCTTCATGAGGCCCTGTCCTTTGGGTTTCCTGGGAACTAACAGCACTCTGCTGGGTGACCATTGGTCCACATGGGCTCTTTGGAAACTTTACTCAACAAAGCATGACAAATGTACCTCAGGATGCAAACTCTGGGGAGTAACCCGTGAGCTACACTGGATTTGGCAGGGGGTGGATTTGGTTTGGATTTGGTGATTTGCCCAGATCCTTCTTTGTGTCAGATCTGGCATTTCCATTCACCAGGAACACGGAATTCCTGTCGTAGAGATGGGTTTAGTGCAGCAACACTGTGATGTTGAGTGTTAAGAGGACGTTTTGTGGGAGCACAAGGCAGTAGACAGTTATTCCTGCTCCAGAAATGTGAAATGAGGCTCCGGGAGCTGAAGTAGCTCTGAGGAGTTAAAAGTCACGCTGGGAGTTGACAGCGAAGTTTGGATTTATCGGCATGTGTCCCTCACCACTGCCATGACCCTCCGAGGGGCGATGGGGTTGGCAGCTGTGCTGGGGGGCTGTGTATGTGCAGACGCCTGCAGTTGGCTGGGGCTGTGCCCGGTGCCCACGCGGTGCCGGCACCACAAGTGCAACTGGCTGGGCTGAGCGTGCTCCTTGCCAGGCACTGCTGGATGCAGCGGCTGCAGCAGTTCCTGCGAGCACAGGGAGTCATTCCTGTCAGCCGTAGTGGCACAAGGCTGTTTCCATTGCTGCAGGTGTGGGCTTCAGTTCTTGCCAACGATATGGGATGGTGGGATCCCTGCATTCCAGTGAACACCCCAATGTCACCAGCCCGTATCTGACGAGGGTAGCTGTGGATGAGTGGTAACCCTGAACTCCCAGCCTGGGAGATGCTGTTATTTATTAGGATCTGTATAAATAATTGTGTTCTAGCCCAGAAGCTGAGGAATCTGAATTTTGTGGTTGCAGAGACATTGTTTGTAGGTCCTTGTATGTTGAAGTGTGATATCAGTAGAGTGAGTGGAGGAAAACCTGCTGGTGTCAGACAGTCAGAGGACAGGACAGGAGATGGTCTTTTCTGGGGAGAGAAGGTGGGGTAGGAGGTGCTGGGGGAACCCACAGAGGTCCCAATGCTGTATCCTCATCCTCTGGTTCTGAGTCCTGAGTTAGACACCCATATCCTCCAGAAACCAAAGCAAAGTGCTCACCTTGCTTCATCTGCATTGGAGAATCACAGGTTTTAATTCTTGGATGTCTGAGCTCAGAGAATATCTCCTGCAGAGGAACACCCAGTTTGCATGGGAACTCAGAAATGCCTTGGGGCACCAAGTGAGGCTTTTTGAGAGAAGGGTCTGAGGGGAAGGACAGCAGCAAAGAGGGGTCCAGGAGTAGTTTAGAGAACTGTGCCACATCTGTTAAAGTACTTAGGTGCTTGATGGCATCCTGGTGTCGTTTGAGAATCTGGAGTCACACAGCTGAATCAAAACCCTCCAAAATGCCATTTGGAAGCCAAAACACACTGGAAAGTCTTCTGCCCTTTTTGGGAAAGCAGAAGACTGTTTCCTGAGCTGTGAGGAGCTTGGTGGGTTCTAGGAGCTGGAGAATGGTCTCAGTGGGCTCTGAGAGGTGGATGCTGGTACATAAAAACATCACTTGGCCAGTGATCTTGGGGGAGGGTCTGAGCACTGAGAGCAGGAGTCTATGCATAGCCTGCTATGGGGCTTACAAGAGGGCAGCTCTGCTCCATTTCTTGCTGTTTTGGTCCCAAAGCAAATTCTGGCCTCCTGCTGTCCCTGGCCATCTAACTCTGCTGGCATTTGGAGTCCTGCCATATCTGCAGTGGGGAGGCCCAGATTTCTGCATCTCTGCAACTCCTCTCCAAACTTGGCCCTCTGAAATTCACTGCATTTACCCCAAAACCTCCCCAGTGGTACTGAAGTCCCCACAGAGGGCTCTGCTCTCTGGAGTCATGGCGGGCGACTGCCTTCGGGAGCTGGCACAGGGTGGCCAAGGTGTCCATGCTGGCCTTCCAGGCTGTAGGACTGGCATCCCCCTCTTCTCCTGTCACCTCTAGACTGCCCCATGCATCAGCCCTGTCCCCAGAGTCCGAGGATGGCCATTGTCTCTGAGGACAGGCCTCCTCACAGAGACGGCTGACCCCTGGGGGTGGCTTGGACTCCCCATGGCTCTGTGGTGTTGGTGTGTGTGGAAGGGAGATCTTAGGGATGATTACTGAGGGAAGGCGGTCGGGGTGGATGGTACGGTGGGGTGCGGCAACAAAATGGTGATCACCATTTTGGGGGATGAGGGAGCATGGCACTCCTGAGGGAGGTAACAATGGACCTCCTTCTGGCATTTCCCCTCAGGGTTAGGGGGAAAGGGGCTTTCTCTTGTTCCATGTCCTGGACAGTGGCTGCATGTGGCACAGGAGATTATGGCCACTCAGCCCAGTGTTCCGCAGAGCAGGGCAGGCAGTGGGACAGTCTCATTAACTTCCATGCCTTCTTCTTTCTCTTCCCAAGGCTGCAAGATCAAAGCCCTGCGAGCAAAGACCAACACCTACATCAAGACCCCAGTGCGGGGTGAGGAGCCAGTCTTCATGGTGACGGGACGGCGGGAGGATGTGGCCATGGCCCGGCGGGAGATCATCTCAGCAGCTGAGCACTTCTCCATGATCAGGGCCTCCCGCAACAAGGCGGGCACCACCTTTGGCAGCGCACCCACCCTGCCGGGGCAGGTCACTATCCGGGTGCGCGTGCCCTACCGCGTTGTGGGGCTGGTGGTGGGCCCCAAGGGAGCCACCATCAAGCGGATCCAGCAGCAGACCAACACCTACATCATCACACCAAGCCGAGACCGAGACCCCGTTTTTGAGATCACAGGCGCACCAGGCAACGTGGAGCGTGCCCGGGAGGAGATTGAGACACATATTGCGGTGAGGACAGGCAAGATTCTGGAGTACAACAACGAGAATGACTTCCTCTCCAGCAGCCCTGACTCCGGCATGGAGAACCGCTACTCAGAGGCCTGGCGGGTCCACACGCCAGCGCCAGGCTGCAAGCCCCTCTCCACCTTCCGGCAGAACAGCCTGGGCTGCATCGGTGACTGCTCCGTCGACCCCGTCTATGAGACCCCCCGGCTGAACGACCAAAATGACTTCAATTACGGTTACCTCTTCCCCAACTATGGTGTGAACAAGCAGGATCTGTACTATGGGGTGCCAGAGTCGGGAGCCCCGATGTGGGCTGGTCAGGAGAACACCAACCCTGTCTCGGTGCTTTTCTCGAAGCAGCAGCGCTCCAGCAGCACTGGCACAATCCACCCCAACTCCCATCGCTCCCCGTCCTCCTCCATCCCAGAGCCCAGCCTCTCCGGGCTGCCCAGGCGGTCACAGGGAGAGCCACTCCAGGGGTTTTCCAAGCTGGGAACGCCTGCCACTGCCAGGACGTCCGTCGCCAGCAGCCGCGAGTGCATGGTGTGCTTTGAAAGCGAGGTCACGGCCGCACTGGTGCCGTGTGGCCACAACCTCTTCTGCATGGAGTGTGCCGTGAGGATCTGCGAGAGGACTGATCCCGAGTGCCCAGTTTGCCACGCGGCAGCCACTCAGGCCATTAGAATATTTTCCTAAAGAGACAGAGCAGGGCATTGGGGGGGTGGGGGGTAGGACAGGAGAGTGGGGGGGGTCCACGAAAGAAAAATGATCATGATAATAATAATAATGATAATAATAATAATGACATCTGAAGAACAAACAAATGAATGAAAGAATAAATTAATTTAATGAAGAAGAAGAAGAAGAAGAAGAAGAAAAAAAGAAATTATTTTACAAGCAATGTATGTTATTTTTTAAAAAAATAAGTGAATAATAAAATTAAAATGAATAGCAAAGCCAGAAATTTTGGAGGGCGAACAATGCTCCAATCTGCAATGTCTTTTGTAAACCAAGTACTCTGAACGCACACTCGGATCTTGCAAGCAAAGCGGTTTGGTTCAGTTTTTTTTGGTGGTGAGATTGGGACTTCTCAGTGATGACCAAGCCAGGCCACCTGGATCGACTGGGGAGGAAGCAGGGATGCAGGGAGGGCCCTGCCAGCCTTTCTCCAGCTACGTTCAATCTTCATCATGGCCTGAAGCCCCCAGTCTCCTCCCCCCAGGGTTGTCGGCCCAACTGGGAGCTCAGAAGGAAACAACAGAAAGAAAGGAAAATGGATGACAGGGATTTAGAAGAACAAGAAAGAAACCATCAACCTCTGGGAACCAGTTAGAACGAGGGCACAACTGTATTACCTCAAAGATTTAAACAAAAAAAAAAAATCACAGCTAAAGAACTTTTATTGTTTTCCTTTTTTTCTAAAAAAAACCAAACAAAAAAACACAAAAAAAAAAGAAAATCAAAAAAAGAAGATGAAGAAATAAAAACGACGCCAGTGAAACTGAAGAAGGTTTGGAAGAACCTATTGGGTTCACACCAGGCGACAAGCATTTATTTTGTTATTCTGAGCCACCGTGGAGTCTGGAACTTTGTTCTTTTTTCCTTATCCGAGCAGGGATTTGTTCATCAGCCCAATCAGGAGTCACTAACAGGGTATTTCCAAAGCAGTCCCAAGTTCCCATCCGTGGGGGGAGTGTATCGACTTCCACGTTTCCATAGGTCACTCTTCATTCTTTTCTCCACGTGATGCCAGCTGCAGCTACACACACCACATGCACACACACACACACACACAAACAAACATTGTGCTTTTCTTTTCTTAAAAAATATACCTATTGCACCAAAACCTAAGAGAGACGATCATGCAATACAGGCAATGAGCCCATACAAAACCAACATGCATCCCAACAGAGAGCAAAAAAATCCCGAGTTTATAGAGATAATTTTGTTGTCGTCGTTTTTAAACTGGACCAAAACTTTTGTTACCCAAACCAAGTGGGGGGAATAAAAAACAAAATAAGAAGAAAAAGTATTTCTTTATGGACCAAAACCTCTTCAGCTGTCCTTTTCCTGGATCTTCCTGAGGTTGGCCACTTTTATATATTATATTTTTTTCAGAACGAAACAAAACATAAAAAAAAATTGCCTTGTTGAACATCCTTTAATCATTTCAGGACTCCTGGTTTTGTTAAATGAGATACTTTAAACCATTTGGAAGTGGGAGAGGATGGGCTTCAGATCTGGCTCCTGTGCCAATGCATGCAAGGTGCAGGCCAGCACCGTCACTCCATCAGGTTTGTTCAGCTGGTCTGTGGATGCCAAAATGCTGTGATGGTAAAGATGTGTTGGATTGATCTATTGAGTACCAGTACACCTAGCCACAAATATATGTGTATATATATATATATATAGGCAATTAATCAAGCACCTATATATATATATATATGTGTATATAAACCCATATATATAATTTTTCTCCCACTACCACTGCTTCCCCATTTCCTGCCCCTCAATTTCTGCTCACAGATCCTGGACCCTGATTTAGAACTGAACCAACAAGTTTCACAACTTGGCAGAGACAGTTCTAACAGCAAAAAAAAAAAAACAAACAAAAAATCGCCTGAGATTTTTTTTACTCCCTTCAGTTACAGGAGACTTTATTTTCATCGTAATATTGTTCCTGGGAACATCCCCTCTTCTGCTCAGTTTGCTGCCGCTTGCTCCCAGTTGCTATCTGTGCCCTGGCACAGTGGGCTCAGGCTGGCCGCAGTCACTGGCTGCGGTCACTGGCTGTGGTCAGCAGCCGTAGTACTGAAGGGGCTGAGCTCGCTGTGCTGGGGCAGGTGGTGATGGTGCTCTGTGCTGATAAAGATCCGCTTTCGATCTTCAGATACCAGTTGGAGGGTGTGAAATGATGGTGGGATGATGGGATGCCTCCGCTGTTTTGCATCAACAGTAAAATATTCTGTAGGGGCAGGAGGTAGATGGAGGGGTGTACAATATTCCCAGGCTATAGTAGATGCTGATGTTTTGGAAAAAGCAAAGGCAAAAGTAACAACGCTGTGCTAACTGGACACTGTTGGGCAGAATTGGTACTCCCCTCCTCCCCAAAGCTCTAAGAAATCCCTGGCTGCGCGGTTGTCCCGACCCTGTGGTGTGCACAGCCATTCGCACCAGGACCAGGTCGGGATGCGAGCACTTCCCGGGGGAAGGCGCTGTGCTTTGGACCCGCCGGTGTGGGGGCTGTGGGGTGATGGAGGGCTGGGGTGCTCCGGATGAGCTCCCAGAGCCCTCGTGGCCCAGCATCGTCCTGGGGCACAGCCGTGGCAGCCGTCCACTCCTGTGGCAGCGTGGCCCTCATCAAAGACTTCGGAGCCCCGGCCAGCGCTGGCCACATCCTTCCTAAAACTGACTCAGTTCTCATTCAAAATCTGCCTTCGGTTTGGTCCCAGAAAGGGAGAGTGGGACATTCCTGTTCTCCTGGAATCTCTTCTCTCCCCTGCCACCTCCATCATGTCCTGCCCCCCCACCCCAGGGTTGTATTTTATCCGTTTATTGCGCAAAATTCTCCCGCTGATGTAGACAGAGTGGCTGAAGCACGAGCTGGGGGGCGGGGAGTGGGCGGGGGGGACCAACCACCCTTCAGAGGGGCATTCGGAAATGTTCGTGTTGGTGCTGGAGGGGCTGAGCTGGAAGCGGCGGTGGCCACGGCCCCGCACAGCTGTGTTAGTGAGTGAGTAGTCGTTCTTGGCTGAGTGGAGTCTGTTCGTGGTAATGTGAGCAAGTTCTTGATCAATGTCTTTATTTGATGCCAGGTTGTGAAGAGGTGGGTGGGAGTGGGGAGGGGGGAAGGAGACCCCTGTGTCGGGGACCTGGGGTGGGAGGGACCTGTTCTAGCACTGACCGTAGGGAGTGAGGAGTGGGGAAGGTACACGGGGCTCTCCTTTGCTCCTTGTACCTCCACCTTCACCTCAAAAAGTGAAAACGATGTAAAAGCCTCCTGCATGCTGAAAAATGTTAGAG
>VZRN01000475.1:287466-309366 GCA_013397935.1 Dasyornis broadbenti | reverse complement strand
CTGCCCCTCGCTGCAGATGAGGTTCCTACTCAAGTCTCCAAGTTGGCCTTTAATAAAATCTTCAGTTCCAATAACCTTTATATATATATATATATATATACACATATATATATACATATACATATATATTAAAAGAAAGCTTGATGTAGCAGTTCTAGTTTAAAATGAATAGAAGTATTTCGGCCCCTGTTTTATTTTGATTTTTCCATGTCCCCTGCTTCCCGCTGTACCCCCACCGACTCCATATTTTGATGTAGCAACTTTGGAAGAAAGAAAAAACAGGCGCTGTAAACGCACCGAGAGCTACCTCTGCCCCAAGTGGGGGCTATGGGGAACTCGGGGGGCTTGGGCCTCTCCCTGGCCCCGTGGGGTACCCAGAGAGGGGCAGCCCGGGCCCTGCCTGTTGGCATCCATGGGGAGCCCGGTTGCGGGGCTTAAACAACAATTTGCGTGATTTTTTTTCTCTCTTTTTGAATATATGTATATATATAAAAATCTTAAAAAAAAAAAAAAAATAAAAACAAAAAACAAGAAAAATGCCCATGACCTTAACTATTTGCTCTCACTTGTATCTTCCTTGATAGGTGACTAAAAATGGCTTGTTGGTCTAATTCACCAGCAATAACAATAACTAAAGAGAGCCCCCTCCTCCTGCACTCGTCCCTTTTCTGCAGCGCCCACTGAGCCGGGTCCTTGCACTTCTCCCCTTCCCTCCCGCCACAAGGATGCCCTTGGTGACCCCTACTTGCGGTGTGAACCGGCTGGACTGAACCTCGCTGGCTTCAGCTGCCCCCATGATCCTTCCCGCGCCTTTGGGATAACCTGCCCCCGGGTGCTGAAGTGATGGGGACACCCCACTTGCGCCTGGGCTGGAGGGAGGCAGGTGGGGCTGGGACCCGACACACCGAGCTGGGTCTTCCTCACTCTGGGTTAGGAGCAGCAACACCCTTGCGGGAAGCCTGGTCCGTGAGACCTCCATCCTGCAAAATCACGTCCCACCAAAGCAGGGTCGGCTCCTGGGAGCGTTGACGGGACTCGGGCACCCCGGTTGGGGGCGCCGCTAGTTGCCCGGCTGGGCAGCGGGATGTTTCCCGGGATTTGCATCAGTCTGTGGGGAGGGTGGGGACCAAGGTGACCCGTGCCGTGCCGTGCCGTGCCGTGCCGTGCCGGTGGTGGTTTTTTGCGAGGCAGTGACACGAGGGCGGAAGCAGTGGAACCAAGGGCAGGTGCCCAAAACCCGGGGCTGGGAGCGAATGAGCTGCTGGCAGGAGGTGCCCGGGTCCAGGCAGGATCAGCCCCTGAGCCGCTGGGATTTACAGCTCTGCCAAACTGCCGTCGACTTCGGCACTTGCTGCAAACAAAGAGCGGAGGCTTGGGGCTGCGCTGGATTTGGGACTCATCCTGCGACCTTTCCATGTGAACGTGATCTCCCGGCACAGCCGAGCCGTGTCGGGGCTGTGGGAGCAGGAGCTCCCGAGCCCCGGCACGGCAGGGAAATGTGACCAGGGCCGCCGGGTGTCGGGATCGTGCCGCGTCCCCCAAAGTTGCGTCCTCGGGCCGTGTTTGCGAACTGCCGCAGCGGGGACGGCGACTCCTGGATAAGGGGCGGTGTGGGGGAGCGGGTGACAAAACATAACAAAGGGAAATGGCGGGATAAAGTAATATCATGCTGTGATGTCATCCTCATCGACATAAATTATATAGAGAATAGTGTGTATTATAATACATAACAAAAGAAAGAAAAAAGAACCAAAATTGGATTTATATTTAATGAGGAGATACTATAAAAATATCTTGTCCTAGCTCCCATTTGCAAAAGTATTTTTCAACTGGAGGGATATCTATTATTTTTTTCTCTTTTCTTTCTTTCTTTCTTAAAAAATTAATAATCTTCATACATACAAAGGCTCAGACTGTTAATATTGTTAACCTCTGAAATCAAAATATTCCAACCTGTTTTGTTTGGTGTTTGAAGGGTTTATTTTGATGCATTTCCTGGTGTTTTTTAAAGAGAGAGAGAGGAGGGAAAAAAAATTAAGATTTAAAAATTAGAACATTTCTTTATAATTTAATATTCTATTTTAATAAATGCATTTATTACATGTAAATGTAGCAAGGAACTGGGCTAATAAAAATACTTTTTATTAGGTAATTTATTATAAGAAAAAAGGATATTTTATTTTATGATAAAGTGATCCTTAAAAGTTTAGAAGGTTTAGAATATATGTAGGTTAAAAAATACATTTGTATCCAGAGTATTGCTTAAAAAGTGTTTTTAATATATGTTTCCTTTTTTGTGTGTGTGTGTGTGTATGTAAAGGTGATAGTTATGGTGCAGATAGCCCTTTTCACAAATAAGAAATTAACACAGTTGGATGTATTTAAACAAAAAAGAAAAAGAGAAAAAAAAGGGTTTTTAAAAGCAGAGAAGTAGAAGGAAAAAAACCACTATGAACCCAAGCCTGTGCCCCCGTCCTGTGGCTACTCCATCTGGTAATCCCCTTGGAAAGGGTCGAAGTCTGGGTGAGCTTGGGCTCCAGGCTGGCTCTGGGGCAGTCTCTGAGTGGCATCGCCCCCACTGGCCCTGGCGAGCCCCTCCTCTGCTGTGGCACAGCACTTCCTTGGCACCCCTGGGCATCCCAGGGTCCAATCCGACCCAAGCCACCACCCGGGTGGGTGCTGAGAGACAGAGTTGTGCCTGCTGAAGTTCCCTGGGACAGGGGCTTGCAGAGATCTGGGTGCTCAGAAGGCAAAGCTGGCATTACCCCCCTCCCCGCCCTCCATCCCAGCACTGCCAGCCTGATCCCATCCCAGGGAGCCAGAGGAGTTTTGTCCTTGGTCTGGTTCCAGAGAGCCTAGTGCAACAAGGATTTATGGTCCTTTCCACAGCCTTGCTGGAAGGGACTGACAGCTACTGCCGGCACAGACGCCCGGCTGGAACGTGCTTGTGGGGGGCTCAGTACACCCGGGGGGTTGTCACCGTCTGTTGCCTCCCTTTAGGCTTTGGCTCCGTCTCTTCCTGCACTGGGCAGGATGCAGGGACAAGAGGGTTTGGTCCCAGTGTTCAGGCCAGGCATGATCTTGAGAACATCCATGGTCATTCCTTTGGAGCTTGTCCTGGTGCTTTGAGCAGCCAGGGGCTGAGCTTACACAGAGCTCCTGGCCAACTCCGGCCCATCCTAGATGGGAACATGTCACCTTGTCTGCTCCTCCAAGCTGGTGTGGACACAGCTCCTGCAAGACACCGGTTGCAGGGACAGCCAGAGAATGACAGTGCCCCTGGCGAGGTTCTGCGCTTCCTTTAATCCAGGAAAGCACTTCAGCATGCCCTTGGCTCCAGCACATCCCAGAGTGTTTCGCCCCTGTCCCAGGAGCTGCTTTATGGATGTGCTGAGCAGCCGCAAGCTCCCCGTGGGCTGGGGAGGGGGGTGGTCTGTTCCCCTCATCCCCTGAATCCAGCCTGTGTCCCACTCCCCCTCCCAAAGCAGCAGGAAGACGGGGCAATGCTTCTGCTCTGTTGCCTTTCAAAGAAGCATTTTAAAATAAGATTTTTTTTTCTGTTTGTTTGTTTGTTTGTTTGTTTGTTTTTAACCAAAAAGGAGAAGAAGAAGAAAAAGTTTGTGTTGATGGGTATTAAAAAAATGTTAATAATAATAAACACTCAAATTTATTTCATATAATCCTAGAGCAAAGATAAAAAAAAAATTAACTAGTTCAAATAGTAGATGCTATCCATATTGTTTAATCTATAGTAGATCCAAGTGATCCCAGACAGAGCAGAATGTAAAACAAACTTGTGAACATGATCATTGTTAACTTCCCCAGGAATTCCATGTTTTTTTGGTACTATTTTTCTGAAGCAAACAAATAAATGACCGAAAGCCTAATAAAATAACGGCCACCAACTGGTACCTTCTGTCAATCAAAGTCCTGAAGTTATTTTTATAGAGGGGGAAAAAAAGACAAAAAAGTGGATCTAATAGTATGTATTTTTTTAAAAAGATACGTTTGGGGTTTTATGTTGCTTTTTTAATAAAAATAGACAGATTTGGCTAGTCATGGAACAAAGTAAGGAAGTTTTAGGCCATTAATTTTTGCCTTATTCTGACTTCCAGCCTTGGGCTTGGAGCAGGAAATTGCAGAAAAATGTTCAAAGTTGCTGTTACTTTCCTTGGGCTGTTCTTAGCTTTTGAACTTCTCCAAGCACCAAAGGTGTGGGAGGATCCCGGGATGGGCAGTTGGGATCATCCCGGGTGGGAAGGCGAAGGAAAGGAAGATTGGGTGATCTCCCCTCTGTAAGGTGACAGACAGATCTCAAAGGCAGTGAGGTGCTCGGTGGAGGCTCTGCCCTCGCATTGGGCAGTGTTAGGGCATTAGGGTTGGTTTGTTCCCTCTTTGTTTTCTTTCTTTTTCTTGGTTCTCTCTCATGCCGGTTGAGTTGCCCTGAGAGACACCATGCGCCTCGGGATGAGCTCACTTGTTTAGCGTGTGGCATCTTCCAGGAGATTTGGTTGGGTGTTTCTTTGCTCAGCCTCCAACCATCAGGTTTGAGCATTGGAGCTGCGGGTGAGATGTTTGCAAAAGTCCCTGCTGCCCCAAGAGGGCTTTCTCGCAGCTGTGCTGGCCCATGACATCCCTGATCCCACTGCTATGCTTTCCTGACTGCTGCACCGACGCTGTCCTGCGCACGGGAGAGTGACACTCGTGGCACATGCCTGGCTTTTGGCTGCAGCAGCGCGGAGGAGGCTGAAGGTCATTCTTAGCCGGCACAGCGCGTTGGGCTCTGGACAGATCCCGAGTCCCTGCAGTGCCAAGAGTGGGAGTGAGGGCTCCTTGAGCCAGCAGCGTGCAGTGGGGTGCCGTGATGGCAGACCCGCTCTGGGCACTGCAGGGCAGGGCAACACAGCCCTGGCACCAGTGCTGAGGCAGGACTTGCCCCATGCCCCTGCCAGCTGCTCCATTCGTTCCAGAAACAGGCCAGCACTTCTCTCTGGAGCACTGGTAATGCTTTTCACTGCACCAAAATCTCTGTTTAAAGGAGACAACTCAGAAAGAAACATCCGAGAGGCAACGTTGTCATTAGCAAAGGCGAGTGCCACAAAGAAAACACCCTTGGAAGGTAGCTCCCTCTGGGTTTAGCCTTTGCTCCTCTCCTCTGTGTTGTGGCTCAGCCGTAGCAAACCCAGGGATCTCCTGCAGCTTGGGAGCATCCACACAGATCCCAAAGCCTTTGAGAAGCGCAATGGCTGCCCCTCGCTCCCTGATGGTGCCTGCTTTGGGGGCCTGGGGTAGCTTTTACCAGCATTCATCACTCAGCAAAGCCATGCAATAGGTCAGGACAGGAATGAAGACAGTTCTCATTCGGTTTCTGCATATAAATAGCACTGTGAATCTGAGATCCCTCCCTGGGACCCTCTGGACATGCTGGGGTGTTTCGGGAAGCAGGGCACGATGTCTCCTGCACTTCCAGAGGGGTTTGTGCTTGGTGGAATCAAGCACCTGGTTCTTCCCTGCTGGGTCGGCGAGGTGGCCTGTTTGCTCTTTCAGTTTTGTTTTACCTCATTTTTTTGTTTTGATACTTGAAGAAGCATCAGTGATGGACATTGTGCAGTGGTGCCCTGGACTGGAGAGTGGATGCACTTTATCGTCACTTGTGTACGGACAGTGGGTCCTGTCCCGCCTCTGCCAAGCCCCAGCAAGATGTCCTTGGTGGCAGCAGAGCCAGCATGGGCTGGTTCTTCCAAAACCCTTTCTAGGATGTTAGGGAGTAATCTCTGTGTTTTAGTGTGGGTTTTCGCATCCTGTAGAAACTTGAAGTTATGTTCTGCTGTCAGCTGACCCAGTGAAAAATTCAGCTGGAATTGTGTTAGGCAGACTTTGGTTTGCCGGTGCCATGCCAGTGGGAGACAGCAGAAGTTGGGCAGCTCCTGCCTCCCTCCTGTGTGACACCCCTGTTCCAGTGGGTTACTCTACTGGAATTTGGAGTCACTGCAGCCCTGGCAGGCTGCAGCGTCCCCGCTGGATCTGCTCCAGCATTGCTTCAGGGCTGCTAACGGAGCAAATTGAAAGTCACCCCCAGTAAAGTGACACTAATGTAAAATCTGGAGTAGTTCCACTACTGTCTGTGAGAAAATGAAGTCCCCCTCCAATGGTGGTACCGGTTTGCTGACAGCAGGATGTGCTTTCTGGGCTTGTGATGATGCTTTTGAGACAACTTGCAGTTGAAACGTAGCAGCGGTGAAACGTAGTAGCGTGGTGTAGCTGCAGAGATCTGCTCTTGGCTCCTGGGAGCCGGGACACAAGACACGGTCAAAGGCTGTTTTGCTTATCTGTGAAACCATCAGCATTGTTCTTCCTTTTTCTTTATGAATTCTCTTCAAGATAATCATTAAAAAAAAGGTGGGGGGAAAAAGACAAAGGGCTGGATCCTGTTTTGCAGTATGACGTTTGCTCCCGAGTTAGAAAGCAGTGTTAAGCAAACATGAAAGGCAATGGGCACGAGGGCCGGCGGATCCCAGACTGGCAGGTCTGATCGAGCCACAGCCGCTGCAAAGCCAGCTCTGATCCCAGCCCCAGGCAAGCCAAGGAAATCCCCAGGGATGCCCAGAGCAGCCCCCGGGCATCCAACTGTGCAGCCGGGAGCCTGTGGGGCTGCAGAGGATTTCCTCCAGCTTTGCCCTGGTATCAAAGAGATCCAAGCTCCAGCTTGCTGCTGTTGGGACTCTGGCAGAGCAACTCCAGTGGCATTTCCCACATGAGACATGTGCTAAAACAAAACCCAAGCCACAGGGTCCCTGCAGCAGCTGATCTCACCATACCCACCCAGGGGAGAACAGCCCTGCCCAGCCCTTCATGGCTTTGCTTGCCCAGCACCACGTTGGCTTCCTCTCATCCTCGCTTGAGATTGCTGTACAAGTTCATGTGTATCCGCTTTCCCTTGGATCTGGGTGCTGTCGCACAGTCCTGCTCCACGGTATTGCCACCTCGTGCTGAGCCAGCTGGCCACGGAGTCACCCAGCCACTGCCGGCCATCCCGACTGTGTGGCCCTTCCATTGAAAAACCATTCCCTATTATGTTGTGTTTACTTTTTTTTCCTCTTTCCTTTTAACGTCACAGGAAACCTGTAGTCAGGATTGTTACTATTGGAAACCGATCACATGTTCCATCCAGGTATTTTCATCTCTCTGGCATTACGCAAAAATAAAGGCCTGAGAGAGAGATATAACCGAACATAGAAGTAGAATTAGGCTTGTTGTCTGAGTTTTGAGGCATATAGTATAATGGGAGAAGGAAAAAAATTAAAATTAAAATGATGTTGCACAACTTGTAGAAAACAAAGAAGGGAAAGGGTTAATGTATTAAATGTGCTAAATTACATTAAGAACTTAATTTTATTAAAGTATTATTACTTAAGAAACTTGGTATCTGCTCTTGCTTTCTGTCTGTTCACACTTTAGGAAGGGCCAGGAGCAGTGGTTGGGAACAATGCCCTGCTGGGCTGAGTTCCAGAGCAGTGGGGTTAGAACTCCCCCTGCCACCTCTGCTGGGTCTCCCATCAGTCCCATGCCTTTGGCAGCACTTCTTGGGATTCATCAAAGCACTTGTGAGATGGTGAGCCTTCTGAGAGAGCTGCGTCTCCCAGTCCTGCTGCTAGTGGGTTCCACACCTGTGAGCCAACCTGTGCCACATTTCATCCTTCCCACTTCTTCATCCCAGCAGAAATCATCTAAAAATTGGAAAGCCTGGAACAAAACTGAGTTGCCCAGCCCAAAAGTGTCTCCATGAGCCTAAATGAACTCATCATCCCATGTGTCCATGCCAGTGCCTGATTGATAGCATATCCAATGTCAGTGAGCCCCAAGGGACACCTGGCTCAGCCCTGTCCCTTTGTGGAGCCCTTCGGAGCAGTATCCATACCACTCCCCGCCCCTCCAGCCAACGTGGCTGACATCACCTCTTGGCACTGCGTTTCGGAGTGGGCAGATGGTGTGGGAGGAGGTTGTGCTTGGCAGCTCCAGCTGCTCTGCATGTCGCCAGGTTTTGCCAGCTGAGGTGGGCATAAGGTAGAGTACAGCCCGTGAGTGATGGCCACCCTTCACCTGTGGACAGCCCGCAGCTGTGGTCAGACCCAGGGTATGACAGGGCATGGGTCTGGCCAGCTCAGGGATGCAGCTGCCTCTGGAGGGGGCAGTGCTGTGGTGTAGGGACACACAGTGCCAGGGGCCTGGAGCCAAGGCTAAGGTGCAGCCAGGGCAGGGGTGGCTGCACTGTGGAGTGGATAAAAAGGGGTGCGCCCACACAGTGCAGCCTCTTCTGGGCCCTGTTTTTGCATCCCCACCCTGCCACTGTGCCAGCAGCAGGATCCAACCTGTTCTTCTGATCCTGACTTTCAAACTCTCCCTGCTGGCCTCCCAGTAGGGCACCCCTTTGCCCAGGCTACAGTCACACCTTCCTCCCAACCCTCCTCCTCCTCACACTTCATTGCCTGTGGATGCGTCCCAGCTGCCCCATGAGGGGCTGGTACCACTCCTGCCTCAAGGAAAGACCTGGCAGAGAGAGAAAAAGCCTCAACAGCAGATTTATTTGGTGATTTTGCCTCAATGCCTGTTTCATTGACAAATCATGCCCCAGGGAGAGACCCTGGCCCAGATCCTACTGACACAGCCAAGTGAGATGGGGTCACTGGGAGCATCTGAGGAGAGAAGGAGAATCCCCAAACCCCTACACTGCGACAGAGGCCATGCTCCCAGTACTGGTTCAGTGGGGACAGGCTCTCCCACCTGCACCCCTCTTGACATCTGCCAATCACCCCTGACAGCAGCACTGGGCTCAGCACAGTCTGTCCCAGCATCCAGGGTGGGTGATGCCCACTCTGAGGGTGGCCCCAGGCAGGGGACAGGGCTCTGCCACCCTGCCAATGCAGCAGACACTCCATTCAGTGGCAGCGTATCCCCAGGCTGAGACATGCAGCCACCAGCCACGGTGGCCAAACAGCAGGAAACGGCCAAGCCATGCCAGGGGGTCCTCACAGCTGGAGCTGAGCAGTCCCCAGTGCTGACACTGGCTCCTACACTGTGCATGGGATCATGTGCCCACCCTCAGCCCCCCAAATCCCTGGGCCCCCCTTGTTCCCTCCTCGGGACTCCCCAAAGGCCAAGGCCCCCCAGCTCGTGCTCCCATCTCTTTCTGTGGAAGAGTCACAGCTTTTCCCTTTGCTGGGGTCATGCCCTGGGGGATCACAACACAAAAATCAGTGTCACCCCCACACCCCACCCCGGACGTCCCCAGCAGCACCCAGAGGCACTCCCAGCTCTCGATGCTGCAGGGACAGGGCTGGGCACAACCAGCTGCATCACTGCTGGTTTCACTGGGCAGGAGAAGGGTGCATTCACTGTCCCCCTCCCCACACACACCACGGGGCTGCACACAGGGCGTCACCAAACATGGACTCACCATGTTCAGGCTTGTTCAGTGCCACCCAGTCACCTGGTGACTGTGCCTGCAGGGCTAAAGGGAGCAGGGACATGCAATGGCATGCCCCCAGCCTCGGGGAGAGAGGGGAGACATCCTGATGCTTTGCCTCCCCCCCTATTTTTGTTGGTCCACACAGGAAGAGCAGCACATGGGCAGTGTGATGGCGCACACAAAAGCAGCCGCCAGCCTGCCGTGCTTGGGGAGCTGCAGCAGGCAGAAGCAGAGGGTGAAACAAATGACGCCACCATGTGCTGGCTGGTAGGGGGGGGTCAAGGTTGGGGCATCCCAGGGGCTCAGATGTTCTGGCAGCAGGGTGCCTGCCGGCCCTCCTGCTGCGTGGGCAGCACTCGGATGGGCTCGATGGTGGTGGAGGGGCCAAACTCTGACTCCGGCTGCCCAGTGATCTGCCTCTGGGACACGATGCGGTAGATCTCTGCCAGCAGAGAAAGAGGGGAAGTGAAAAAACAATGCTTTAAGTGGGTATTTCAGGGGGGATCTGCTCCCTCCACAAACACACAGCTCCAGGGGTGCAAATGCCCACCTCTCCCCATCTGGGGAGCACGATTCCAACCCAGATCCCACTCAGTACAGCCAGGGCCTCCAGGGGGGTTCTAGGAGGACACAATATCCAAAGCCATCTCTATCCCTGTCCCCTCTTTTCCTGGTTGCCCCTTACCCGAGAGGATGTTGTGGAAAGCTGTCTCCACATTGGTGGAGTCCAGAGCAGACGTCTCGAGGAAGGACAGTCCATTCTTCTCTGCAAGAACAGGTGAGCTCTGGTGGGTGCCATGAGCTCCAGCCAGATGGGATGGGACTGGACAGGATGGGGGAAGATACCTGCGAAGCTCCTGGCCTCCTCAGTGGGCACAGCCCGCAGGTGCCGCAGGTCGCTCTTGTTGCCCACCAGCATGATGACAATGTTGGCATCAGCGTGGTCCTGCAGCTCCTTCAGCCAGCGCTCTGCATTCTCATATGTCAGGTACTTGGCAATGTCATAGACAAGCAGAGCTCCCACTGCCCCCCGATAGTACCTGAGGGACAATGAAGGGACAGGGTCACAGCAGGGCCCCAGGCAAGGGCCACGGGTTGGGAGCAAGGAAACTCACGCTGAGGTGATGGCACGATACCGCTCCTGCCCAGCCGTGTCCCAGATCTGAGCCTTCACTGTCTTGTTGTCCACCTGGATGCTCCTCGTGGCAAACTCCACCCCGATGGTGCTCTTGCTTTCCAGGTTGAACTCATTGCGGGTGAAGCGTGAGAGCAGGTTGCTCTTCCCCACTCCAGAGTCCCCGATGAGCACAACTGAAGGGCACAATCACAGTGTCAGCTCCCACAGCCACCCAGGAAAACCACGCATCCCACAGCCTGGCAGGGATGGGAATCTGGGAATCTCTCCACCTGCCCCCCACCCCCATCCAGACCCCACCTCCATCTCATCCAGGAGAAGCTGACAGGTGAGGGGTGAAGCCAAGTAGGAGCAGCTACCTTCACTCCTGCTGGCAGCATCACTGTTGCCCTTAAATACGCCTTGAGAAAATCCCTGCTATCGCTAGGAAGTTGCAAGGAGTTTCTGCCCCTGGGGATGGGAAAGCACTGTATGCACTGATGTACCCAAAATAGGCAGAAAACCAGGGCCAGGACCTGTGTGGGGACAGTCAGGCCAGAGGCCAGGCAGAGCTGGGGCTCCTCTTTCCAACCCTCTGTGCCTTCCAACCCCAAGGGCACACAGGAGGACTTAAAGACATGGTTTGAAAGGAAGCATCATCCTCCTCCTCTGCTACTGCTAGTCCAGCGCATGAGCCAGGAAGTCCCTGGGTGTGGGTTAAATGCATTTTCTGCCTGTCCCAGAGCTGGCTGGTTCCTGTAAAACCTGGTGAAACAGGCTCTGGGGAGCTTTATCACACACCTCCCCAGTCAAGTTTGTTGAGTTTATGACACAACAGGTTTTTGGTTTTATTTTTTAAGTTATTTTTAATTCCCTCACTGTTGATCTTCTACATTCCCCAGGTGTAGTCAGACACTTCACTTTGCCCACTTGTGGGACACATCTCCCCACCAGCGTTGGACAACAGCAGGGCAGAGGTCACAACCATCTGGTGACCACGGTGGGAAGGACACGGGAACAGCAGCTCCAGCAAGGGGCCACTGGGAAGCCGCACACTACAGGAGCTACAGCAAGGCACAGCTACACTCAGTCAAGGCTCAGCAGCCATCATCCTGCAAGGATGTTGCTCCATGTCCTGTAAAACACCTTTCCACCAGCTCCAGCTCCCTTGTATGGTGCAAAGCCTCCAACCATGCAGCCACCCCACTGACAAAACCCCCAGTGCAGGGCAGCCAGCAAACAGCCTGGCTCCAGGAAGTGCAGCAGTACATGAAACAGCTCCCTGGGATCACTGAGGGAAGTAGGAAGGCACCAAAGCATCACTGGCAATTGTTGTGTCAGGACAGCCAGTAAAAGAGGGAAGGGCAGCTCCTCCATAGCATCACAGAATGGTTTGAGTGGACGGGACCATAAAGCCCATCTTGTTCCACCCTCTGATTCTACTATCCCAAGTTGCTCCAAGCCCCGTCCAACCTGGCCTTAAACACATCCAGGGATGGGGCAGCCACAGCTTCTCTAGGCAGTCTGTGCCAGGGCCTCCCCAGCCTCACAGCCAAGCATTCCTTCCCAATATCCCATCTATCCCTGCCCTGTGGCAGTGGGAAGCCATTCCCCCTTGTCCTGTCACTCCAGGCCTTTGTCCAGAGTCCCTCTCCAGATTCCCTGGAGCCCCTTTAGGCCCTGGAAGGGTCTTTGAGGTTTCCCCAGAGCCTTTTCTTCTACAGGCTGAATACCCCCAGCTCTCCCAGCCTGGCTCCAGACCAGAGGGGGTCCAGCCCTTGGACCATCTCTGTGGCCTCCTTGACATGTTCCAGGAGCTCCACATCCTTCCTGTGCTGGGACCCTGGAGCTGGAGGCAGCTCTGCAGGAGGGAATCTCAGCAGAGTGGGGCAGAGCGGCAGAATCCCCCACTTTTGCCTGGCTGCTGGGGAGGCTTCTCAGCTGCTGCCCACTTCACGGAGGTCTGAGAGGACCATAACAGCTTGGACTACCCTGGACAAGCCAGTAGGAAATGCAGGCCAGTGGCAAAACTGGTTCGTTATCACTTCCTGAGCCTCGAAGTTTTGATCTGGGCTTAGTCTTTTACCAACAACGGGAAATTGCTACTTCCCCAGCTCAACTGCTGTAATCCCCATCCTGGCAGTGCTGAGCTCCATGGCAGGCTCCAGAGGGCTTTGGACCACACCAGGGATGGAGGGTCCTGCAGCCTGTGGGGATGATAAGCCCCATGTCCCTGAGCTTGAATGGCTTGAGGAGCTGAAGCAGTATCCCTCACCCAGGCACAAAAGCATTTGATACACTCTGTCCTCCAAACGTGCATCCTGCGAGCACTAGTAAATATTCTCAGCACACCATGTCTCAGTGCAGTGATGGAAACAGCCTGGAGCTCCTTATGGAGCCCCAAGGAAGGGTCCCAGGAGCAGAGCTGTTCTCAGTTATACCAAGCCCCTCCAGCAGTATCAGGGCCTTGCACAGCTGAAACACACATTGTGCTTTGCAACAATTGATGCTCCCATTTCAGTGGAACTCAGGATAATGCTGCTTCCAGCTGTGACAATCTCTCTTTTCTCAGGGAAGAGGCTGAGCTCTGCAGAGCTGTTGGACCCCGGGAGCCCTAGCCCAGCTCCATGTGCCTGGACACTGCACCCCCCTTGGACTCTGCTCCTGCTTTGGGAGGGATGAGCTGCCCTTGCATTGAAAACTGAGCTCTCCTATTTTTTAAGAATTCCGGAGACCACCATGAGACCCAGGAGGGGAATGCAGAGCCTATGGTGAGCCCTGGCTCCTGTAGGATCACAGGTAATGGATAGACACAGGAGGACCATGTGCCAAAGCTGCCTCAGAGTCATACTGCTGGCACAGTACCAGATGGGAAGTACAGAACAAAGCAGCTGGGAGAGCTTTGAACTGGTCATCGCACTTCAGGCACCACTCAACATCACAGTTCCCCTCACACCAGGTCCCAGAGTAACTCCAGGGAGGGGATTTTCCTGGGCAGTGGCCAGGAGGAGTGTGCAAGGAGCCAGGGGCTACCAGCATGTTGCTGGCTGGAATTACATCAGGTCGGTGGCTAGAATTACTCGGAGCCTTGCGGGTAGGCCTGCGTGGGCAGGCTGACTCACAGCCACCCACCAGTGAGCTCACACCCTGGATTTTATGGCTCAGGAGGCTGTGGCATTGCCAAGATGTCCCTTTGCTTCCCCAGCACCTGCTTTGGCCACAGCAGACAACAGGGAAGCCTGGCTTACACGGGGATGGGGGTGTTTCATGGGGATACTGGGCTCCCACAGCCAGAAATGCCAACACTGTGTCTCCAAGGGCCTGTCCTTCTCCCCCCTCCGTGCATAGCAGTGAGGTCAAACGATCACCAGCACCAGGAAGGACAACCCCGGATCCCTGGATCCTTCCCCTGCAGTGAAGCCGGGGAGCAGCACAGCTTTCTCTCCTGGGATTGCTTACTCAGCTCCCAGGCATGCTCCCCTTACTCAGCCGCACAGAGCAGAGCATCCACAGGTGTGCAGGGGCTGGCACAGCACCCACAGGGCCCCGCGGACCAGCCTTCCCCACCACTCCCAGGACCAGCACCCTGCCATGGCCACAGCCACCCCTTCCAGGATGCTGTGCACTCAGGCCACGGCTCCAGCCTCCCGCAGCAGTAAAAAGGTGCTGTAATGAGCATCGGCACCACAAACTATCACACCAGGTTTAGAAAATCCTCCGACCACAGCAGCACTCCAACCCCGGCCGCACCAGTACCCACCCTCTTTCCCAGCACAGTGGAACACCACAAAAAGCCCCAGTCCCCGTCCCAAGAACTGGGAACTGAGTGTTGTGTCCCAGTATAAGCCCCAGCTTCCAGTCCCATGCCGAAGGTGCTGCGTGGAGCCAGCCCTGACGGCAGCAGGCTGAAATCAGGCAGCAGACCCACCTTTGAAGAGATAATCGTACTCATCATCCTTGCCCCGCATCTCGCCACAAACCCTCTCCCACTGAGCCAACAGGGATTTCCGGGCCTTATCCAGCCCTGGCAGGGGCTGTCCCCCGCCACCCATTGGTGGCCACATCCTTTCCTGCTCCACAGCCATTGGCGGCCGGGGCTGCCCGTCACCACACAGGTGTGCTCACCTGCGCCAGGTAAGGGGGGGCAGGGAAGCTACATGGCGGCAGGGACAGCCCACTACCTGTGTGTGCTCCTGATGGGGACAGTGATGGCCATGCGCTCCACGCAGAACCGTGAGTGTGAGGTGGAGCTGGGCTGGCACGTCTGGCGTGGTGCAAATGGAAAGCGAGTGAAGACACGGAGAATCCAGCAGGAATTCTCCCAGTTCCGAGGGGTTTCAGATAACAGGCAGAGGCTGTGTCATCGTTTGAACTGATAAAGTTCACACAAGGGATGTGAACTGGGAAAGGCTGCACGAGGAGGGGACACAAGGGGAGCATGGCTTTAGGGTGGGAGTGAGCACAGAGGGCACATGGCATCGGGATGGGAGAGGACATAGGGTGAGCATAGCTTCAGGGTGGGAGAGGGTGCAGGGCAGCCACGGCATCAGGCTAGGAGAGGGCACAGGGGAGCCATGGCATCCAGCTGGGTTGCTTTGGAGGCCACAATCTTCAGCACATCATGAAGGTGGGGACCCAGGGAATCGACCACAAACACGCAGGAATTCCAGCACGGTAAACCTGCATTTCACAAGTCCTTTAATGATTGCGTCACCCCTGTGCTGGACACGGAGCTGCTCCCAGCTCCACGGCACTGGGCCCTGCGCCAAGCCCCATCCTGCCATGCAGACAGCAGGGACCTTTGCTTGGTCCTGCTGTCACACTTGCCCCATGTCCAGGGCTGAGACAGCCAAGGACTGAGTGCTGTCATTTCACTCCTTAGGGCTTGGCTTGACCCCAGAGCAGTCCCTGGTGGGACAGACGCCTGTGGGTCAGCCATGTCCTCAGTGCATGGCACAGGGTGACCCCACAGGAGCAACCCCAGGGCTAGAGGCAATCAGAGAGGCTCCCGTTGCTGGTGTGATCCTGGCCATAACCTCCTGGCTTCTTCCCCAGAAGTGCCTCGGGGGTGTCCTGGTCCTTTACCTCGCAGGTCCAGCAGGGCTGAGATGGTGCGTGACAGTGGTGATGCTAATCAGGGCCCAGCAAAAATGAAACAGAGAGGGAAGAGCTCCTGGAACTGGTGCTTCTCACTGTTTATGGCAGAATTTGGCCCCTGTCCAGGCTTCTGGTCCCCACAGCACCAGGACGGGGTGGCACTGCAGGCAGGGTGACATCAGCCTGTGTTGGTGGCCACCAGTGTGTCCTGGGGCTGTGGGGTTCCCCCGGGGCTTCCCGGGGTGCCCAGTGGGCTCAGAGGGCCACGCAACACGGGCGCCTCTCTGCCTGCGCCGGGGCCGTGCTTGCGGGGTTCTCGCTGGCAAGTGTCACTGTATTGCTTTGGCTGCTCCTCTGCTTCTGCTTCTGCACTTTGTGGAAGATTTCTGCAAAAGAAGAGGTGCAGGGGGGTCTGTGTGCCAGCCAAGGTCCCCTGGGGATGCAGGGATAGCTTCAAGCTCAGCACACCAGTGGCTCTCCTTCCCCTCCATGCAGCAGTGGGGTGACTTGAGGGGTAACAAGAGAGCAGCTCCCACAGGTTGCATCCCTGCAGTGTCTTGGGAACACCCTGTGCTTGGGCAATTTCCTCTTGCCCAACCTGGGATTAGTGCTTCACTCTGTCATGGGGCTGGCAGCTCACTGGGCCAGGCTGGCTCAGCACAGCAGTACAGGGCACAGCACTGCACAGCTCAGCATGGTTCAGCACAGCATGGCACACCTCACTTCCCTGATGCTGCTGACTGCCATTCCTGGAGAGCTGCTCTTGGACTCCATCCCTGTACCCCCAGCTCCCCACGTCCGGTTTAGCAGGATGCTGGAGACATCAAGTCATGAGCCCAGGACAACAGGAAGGGAACCGGAGTTTATGGGGGAGAAGCAGCCCCTGGGGCTTCAGGGATGCCCAGGGGTGTGACAACAAAGCTGCGGGTGTGGGGAGCGGAACGCCCAGCACTAAAGGCTGGAAACCAAACCAGCCAGAAAGACAACACCAAAATCAGCCCCAAAGACCTCATGAAACTAGTCCCAAATAGCACAGATGGAGCAGGGAGAGAAGCGCTACACATCCTCTGCCCAGCTCTGCGCCCTGAGAAGGAACCCCGTGATGCCCTGGGACCCCACTGTGCCTGTACCCTTCAGGATGGTCTCGAATGCTTCCTCAACATTGGTGGAGTCCAGCGCTGAGGTCTCAACAAACAGCAGCCCATTGTTGTCTGCAAGGAGAGGAGCCCCCTGAGATGATGCAGACCCCAGTGAGGACATGGCTCCAATCTGAAGCACCTTTAGAGATATTCAAGTGCCTGCACTGGTGCAGGTCCATGCTGTTGGGGTGCTTCCCAAGCCCCCAGCCCTGTGGTGCGGTGCCAGCCTGTACCTGCAAACATTTTTGCCTCCTCCATGGGCACCTCCCGAGTCTGGGCAAGGTCAGTCTTGTTCCCCACCAGCATGACAACGATGCTGGCCTCGGCATGGTCATACAGCTCCTTCAGCCAGCGGTCCACCACATCGTACGTCTGGTGCTTGGTGATGTCAAACACAACCAGGGCACCCACGGCCCCCCGGTAATACCTATGACAAAACCCCATCATCACTCCATGCTCCAGACACCCTCCCAGCATCCTCACCCATGGGGCTGGACCATGAAACCATTCCCCACCAAGTCCCAGGAGAAGCCCAGATTTCAGGCCTCCCATCCTTACGCTGAGGTGATGGCACGGTACCGCTCCAGTCCAGCAGTGTCCCAGATCTGAGCCTTCACCACAGCATCTCCCACCAGGATTGTGCGGGTGGAGAATTCGACACCGATGGTGGTACGGCTGTCATGGTTGAACTCATTGCGGGTGAAGCGAGAAAGCAGGTTTGTTTTCCCCACCCCAGACTCCCCGATCAGGACGACTGTGGAAGGAAGGAGAAATCCCACTGGACTACCAGCTATCAGCACTGGCTGCATGGGCACTGCTCGCTGTCCAATGACCCCAGATAGGTCACAAAGGCCAGGCAGCTGTGTGGGTTTAACTCCTGGTGTGGTTGCTCCTTCAGCAAACAGGGGTCCCTGTGGCAGCCCATCTGTGCTCCCTAGTGCTGGTGCAGCCCCAGAGCTGTTCAGGGCGGTCATGGCTACCAGGCTCTGGGCAGCAGGAGCAGGGTGAGAAAGTTGGCGAGCCCTGGGTCACTCTGCTCTGGTGGGCACCCAGGATGGGTGGCACGCCAGAGCCTGTCTGTCTCCGCTTGCCCAAAGGAAGCACTAAGGTCCAGCAGAGTCCAGCCGGTAGCACCTGACAGAGATGGACACTGGTGCGTGAGGCCAAAGGAACTCAGGATGGGAGGTGTGAGACTGTGCCTCTGTTTCTCCAGCTCAGGTTTGACCCCCATGTCCTCTGCATGTGCCATCACCCAGGTCACCACCACAGCAAATGACTTTTCAATGCCCACTGCTCTTGGGGGTTTTGGGCTTTCATGGCAGTTGTATCTCACATGCTCAGCCCCAGCTTTCACAGCCCCTCCTCTCGTGCCAGCAATTTGCCTGGCACTCCACACCTGCAGCCTTGGGGTGAGTGTGGATCTCCCCGGGCCCCTGTGGACCCTGGCGCTGCTCATCAGCCCTGGCCTCACTGCGGTGAGTGGTGCTGTCAGCCCGTTCCCCGGTCCACTGACCCTTCGTAGCTCCCGGTGCCCATCACAGCTGCAGGGATAGTCAACAACGTCCCAGCTCGAGACACAGCAGCTCTGGGGAAAAGGCACCCTAGTTCCCCCCCCGCAGCTCCTGCTCCGTCGCTTTTGGGGAAGGACGGGGTCGCATCGAGCGCAGGACTCACCCTTGAAGACAAAGTTATAATCCTCCTCGGAGCTGCCCATGTCGCCCATTGCTGCCGCCTGCCCTCGCGGGGCCCCCCTAGGCTTCCTCCTTCCCGCCGCCAAGCCTCGAGCAGACGGCGGGGCTGGCCGGGCTCCCAGAGGCGCCGAGGGAGGAGACGGAGCGAGCAAAGGTTCTTCTCTGTCGGAGGGCCAGCGGGAACGACAGGAGTTCAGGGGAGTGCGGAGGGTCTGGGGCAGCGGCGGCCAGAGCGGCCGGGCTAGCGACAGCGCGGCCGGTTGACTCAAGGGGTGGGACCGGGTGTCGCAGCGCAGGTTGGGCAGGTAGTGTCACCCCTGGGACCGTCACGGGGTGGCTGGAGGAGGAGCCAGGGCCTGATCCTGGGTGCGGGGCAGGCTGGGGCAGCAAGGACAGCATCGACAGTACGGTCAACATGGGCAGCATGGGTGGGAGGAGTGCGAAGGCACTGTGGGGTGTGAGAGCAGTGTGGGCAGGCTGGGGCAGCGTGGACAGAGCACTGAGGGTAACGCGAGCAGCGTGGACATTGAGGGGGTATGGGCGAGGAGAGCAGTGTGAGCAGCGCAGGCAGTGAGGGGAGCGATGGCATCGAGGGCAGCGATGGCACACTGGGCCAGCAAGGGCAGAGTAGGGCAGCGTAGGGTGCGATGGCAGCGATGGCAAACCGGGGCAGCACGGGCAGAGCAGGGCAGTGTAGGGTGCGACGGCAGCGAAGGGCAGCAGTGCCAGGAGCAGAGCCCCTGCTTGGCCCGGCTCTGCCGGCTGTGAACGATTTCTCGCCTCTGCTGCCATCGTGTGAAAGCCAGGGAGACTGTGACGGGAACAAGCCCCCACCACCCCCTGCCATCTCAGTACAACCAGCAGGGCTGTGCAGGGGCTCGGGTCTGTTGTGCCCACTGCATGCCCCTTTGACAACAGCCCCTTGCAGCCTCTTGTCTTTCCCCAGGGCAATGGGCACCCCCTGTGACCAGGCAACCCCAGCCATGCCGGGTTGTGTTACCCCTCAGCTCCCCCAACAACAGATGAAATGGACACAATCATCGAACACACTTTTATTCCCCCCAGATTTTGTATTCTCCCCACCTTATTTTTAAGACAACACCAGAGCTCTGGGATGCCCATGCAGCCACTCACACCCAACCCATACAGGTGATGGTAACAGCATCAGAGCCCAGCAGCACCTCAGGGCCCTCCACTGTTTGCTCAGGATGCGGCCACCTGCGTGAGCGGCTCCTCCAGGTACTGGACCAGCGCCTGTGCCTGCAAGTGGAGAATGGCATGAGCTGTGCTCAGGTGGGTTTTGCAACCTGCGTGCCCACTGCCCACTTGCTTATTGTAATTTGTATTTCAGTTTAGAGCCTTAAAAAGATGTGATGCGGTGCCTGGGCAGGCACAGGGGACAGAAGAATCTCTGCAAGGTGCAAAGAGCATCCCAGACACAGCAACTTCCTCCAGCCCTGCCATGCCAATCTTCCTCAACAGCTCTTGCCCACACCAAAGCAGGGATACAGCCCTGTGGCCCTGCCAGCCACCTCCGCAACAGCATTACCTTGGCCTTCAGCATCCCAAATCCGACCGTCTCCTTGGCATACATGCAAAGCAGCAGGTTTGCCACTCGTGTGATGGCCACTCGCCCCTCCTGCCCAGGGAGAAACAGCACCTGTTGCACTCCAGCTTGGCCTGGACCCCCAGCACGGTCCTGGGAGACCCCCAGCATCACAGCCAGGTCCCTAAGGAGGGTAGGGCAGGCCCCAGCCCCACATACCATACAGTCCATGAGGATAAATTTCAGGTTGTCCTCATTGAATGCCTGGTGCCCGTTCTTGTCATAGGCTACCCAGATGTTGCTGGCAATGGCCGCAGTGACCCTGGCATCAGTGTCCCCATAGCCCGAGTAGGCGAGCAAGGACCCCTCGTTGTTCAGCAGCCTGGGAAGGACACAGTAGGGCAAACCAACGCCTCTAACACTAGGCCCCCTTTCAGCAGAGAAGTAGAGCAAGCCCCCTCACCCAGTACCAAGCACTACTCCCAAGACACCCCCACTTAACAGTGGTTTTGGCAGGGGATGGGGAGGCTGTAAAGCCAGAAAGCTCTGGGGTGGCCCCAGGCCCGAGCATGGCAGTACAGGGCTGTGGTGGGACCTGCCATTGGCTGGGCATGAGGCTGGGGGATAAATACTGCACTGTACATGGCCCTGGCACTGTGAACGAGGCTTCCCAGCATCGGGCATGAGGAACGCTGTGCACAGACCCAGCACCGTCTGTAGCCCAGCACCACGCAGAGTCTGTGGCCTCAGTCACATGCATGCCCCTAGCAGGGCCCATTGTCTCCCCTGGGCAGGGACAGAAGCAAGGGCAAAGAGCACCCCAGGCAGGGGCAGGGGCAAGACAGGCGGCATTCTTGGGCAGGGACAGCATTCCCGGGGCAAGAGCTGAGAGCACCCCTCGGAGCAGGAGCAGGCAGCATCTCTGGAGCAGGGACAGGGGCAGCACGCCCGAGGCAGGCACAGGGACATGGGCAGGAGCAGGGACAGGGTCTGGGGCGGGAGCAAGGGCTGGGGCAGGAGCAAAGGCTGGGGCAGGGACGAGGGCAGGGGCACCATCCTCTGGAGCAGGGACAGGGGCTGGGGCAGCATCCCTGGGCAGGGGTGGCATCCCCCCAGGTAGGGCCAGGGGCAGCATCTGCGAGCAGGGGCAGCATCCCTCTGCAGTGGCGTCACCTCACATCAGCGGTGCCCGCCTACTCCACCCGGGGAAAGCCGCCCCCCTGCCCGGCCCCCCGCACTCACAGGGTGCTCTGGACGCCGCCGGTGTTGGCCTGGCTAAGCACCTGCGTCAGGGCCTTCGGCCGCAGCATGGCCGCCGGGACCGCGGGGCGGGGGTAGGGCCGGGGCGGGCGGGGCCGTCACGAGGCCGCGTCGGGCCCGGAGCATCCCGGGGACTGTAGTCCCGCCCCGGCCCAGCCGCTGTCCCCGTGGCAGAGGGTCCCGGGGGCGCCTGGACCCGAGAGAAGCCTCGGAAGCAGAAGGGGGCACGAGGCGGGCGTGGGCGCTCGGTGACCGCGGGGATGCAGGATGGAGCCGGCTAAAGGGGCGTCCTTGTGGACAGTCGTGGGGCCTCTACAGGCAGAACCCCCTCAGCGCTCTGCCCTCCCCAGGCTCTGGCCCCCTCTTTACGCTCCCGTTCTGCCTCCCGCGCCCCTGTGAGCGACCCACTCTGTCCCCCGCCCCCGGCGTTGCCTCTGTCCCTCCGGGCCGCCTGGGGGCGCTGTTGTCGGGCGCGGAAGGGCTGAGGAGCCGCTCCCGGCTCTCTGTGGTGGCGGTGGCCCGGGCTAGCGGCGGGCGGCGAAGATGGCGGAGCCGAGTGGCGGCGGCGGTGGCGGCGGCCCCGGGCC
>VZRN01000475.1:269483-286944 GCA_013397935.1 Dasyornis broadbenti | reverse complement strand
TAGGTGTCGAAACCACATTAGTTGAGGGACTCGGAGAGCGTCTTTGGGGGTGGTGGCAGTGGGAGGGGTGTGAAGGACCGGGGTGGGGTCTGGGGGCTTGGCCCGTGGGTTGGGCTGCGTGGAAGTGGGAGGGAGGGTGTTCCCTGAGCAGAGGTGTGGGTAGGGTGTTGGGATTGTTGGCAGAGCCGCATGGGTGCGTGGGGGATTGCCGGGGGGATATCTGGGGGTCCTGGGGTGGGTCTGGACCTCTCTGGAGGCAGATTCCCCGAGCGAGGGGAGAGGAGCTGGGCAGATGTTTGGGGCCAACGTTGGATGAGGTGGAGGAAAGGAAACATCAGCCCTTCCACGGGTGGGCTGGGAGGCCTCTGCTACTGCTGTGGAACAGGAGGGGACTGTAATTGGCAAGGGCTGGCTCTAGGGCTGGGATTGGCAAGGGCTGGCTCTAGGGTAGGCCCTGGCGCTGTGGAAGTGGCGATGCGCACTGGGACAAGGTGTCATGGGCTCTGCACTGGGCTGGCTGCGGGCTTTGGTTGGGCGCAGGCCACGAGGTCGGCGTGTGAAGGACCTGGCAGGGAGCTCTGGGCAGCAGTTCATGGAGTGGGCATGGGCTGTGCACATGTGGCCCTCCTGCTCCTTTCCGGTCTGCTCCGGGGAGCCCATTGGTGCAGGGGCTGTGGAGTGAGGGCTTTGTGCAGGGAGGGTGTGAGCTGTGTGGGGGACACAGAGCTGTGAGGGGAGGGTACAGACCTGTGCGGGGAGGGACACGGAGCTGTGCGGGGCAGGGGACATGGAGCCGTTCAGGGGACATAAAGCTGTGCAGGAGGGGATACAGAGCTGTGCAGGCAGGGAGGGACATGGAGCTGTGTGTGGAGTGTAGGCAGGGTGATCTGAGGCCAGAGCTCTGTGCTCTCCCGAGCCTTGTTTTAGTGTTCTAATGCAAAGGTTGAGAGCTCTGGGACAGGCATATGCTTCACTCTCTGTCCTGGCCTTCCTCTCTGAATTCCCTATAGTTTGTGTTTTCCAAGTGCAAGGCTTTGTTTCCTACAAATCAATTTGGGAATGCCCCGGCAGGGCCAGCAGTGACAGTCTTGTTTGCAGGTGTAAATCCCAGCACACCACACAGTAAGGAAGAGGTGTCCATGCTCTGTTGCATGCTCACAGGGAATTCAGTTGCAGAAATAGGAATTGGAGAAGACCTAGTTTATTTCCATTGGCTGATAAAGGATTGTTCCCTTTTCCATAGAGCTCTGTCCTGTATTAAATCAGAGTTTGGCTTTCCTTAGGAAAAAAACTCCAATGAGCAGACAGTTCAGTGATTCAGGTAAATGGTGTGTTTGGGTTAGGCCTGAAGCACAGTTGATCTGGCTTTGGAAGCCTTTGGCTCTCCTTGAGGGAATGGCTCTGTTCTTTCCAAGATTTACTCCATATTTTGTGATTTCAGAGTTTGTCTTTGCTTTGTTTTGGTTTTCATTAACACCTCAGACATCCTCAGCAGCTGGTGACTGTGTGGTACCTGCATGGGCTCTGATGCCTGTCAGTTCCTTGTGCTGTTCCCAGAGTGGATGTGATCCCTTGAGCTTTACATTACTGGTATCAGTCTTTTGCCTGAAAAATGCTCTGTTTGTGTTTTCAGTTCAAAGAAGAGATTTCTAGACGGTTTAAAGCCAAACAGGATCAGCTGGTTCTGATCTTTGCTGGGAAGATCCTGAAGGATGGAGACACGTTGAATCAACATGGGATCAAAGATGGGCTCACTGTGCACTTGGTCATTAAGACTCCGCAGAAGTAAGAGTTTGTTCTCGGGAGGGCTGGGGTCAGATGGGGGCTGGGAACAACTGACTGTGATGAACCTGGTGAGCTTCCCCTGCCCCAGCTGTACTATGCAGCAAAGGAGTTTGTCACTAACCTGTCTGCTCCGTGGATGACATGGCTGTGATGGCAGGTACCTGGAGGGGCTGGTCCTTTAACATGACTCATGTGTGTGTGTCTTGGAAGAACCCCTCAGAAATGGATACTGGTTCTAGCAAACCAGCAAAAGTTCTAGCAAAAGTTGCTGATAAAAGAAATTACTTTCCCAGTGAATTTGTGTTGCTGTAGAAGCCAATACCTGGGTTTTCTGTCACCTCCTTTGAGCCCATACTCAGGCTTTCTGAGATGCCACAGGAGGCGCATGGCATGCGGAGCCCTGTGGGACACAACAGTGGTTCTGTGTGGCCCCTGGAGGCACAGCTGCATGGGCGGTGCAGACAGTGGGTGGAGGGGAGCATGCAGAGGCTCAGGCCATGCAACCATGGACACGGTGGCCATGTGGGGGTTCGCTCGCGTGGTGCTGTGGGTGCACCCTGTGGCAGTTCCCAGTGGGGATGTAGCTCATCTTCACCACAGACCTCAGCCTGAGAATGGGACACAGGACTGACTGCAGGGTCCTGCAGGTTTAGCTCTTCCCATTGCTGTCCAGAGGGGTGGCAGGCATGGAAGGATTTTAGGAACAGCTGCTGTGCTTCAGTTGCAGCCACATTTCATTGATCTTGAAAGGCCCTTTGCAGCTGTGCCTTGGGTTTCAGCTGCAGTGTGTGCCAGCTCCCGGGGAGCTCCAGGGCTGTGCCTCTGTGCAGTTCTGCTCTCCCCTGGGAGAACTGCATTAATCAAGATAGTTTTGTCCCCTTGTTTTTTTTCCATCTGTTTTTTACAAACACAAGGATATGTACTGTCGGGTTTCTGCAGGAGCTTCTCCTTGGATTCTGCCTCTCCAGGTAGCCTGAGACCATGATGCTGTTTTTGCTGTCTCCACTCCAAATATTGTATTGGTGAACCATTTCAAAGGGTGAATCAGAGCTGTCCTGGGGTGCTCATTTTTCTCACGCTAATAATCCTAGATAAGTGCTTACTGAAGACATTACAGCCTCTTCCTGTGAGAGGAGGCTGAGAGAAACTAAGTGCCCTTTCTCCAGCTTCCTTCTTTCTTTTTTGTTCAGCTTCCCATTTGCTTTGTTTTCCTGTTCTTTGCCTCTCTCAGTAGGCAAAGAACAGGAAAAGTTTCTCTCAGTAGCCACTGATTTTAAGAAACAGTCAGGTTAGTCTGGACAGTGGACAGGGACCTTCAGTCCTTCAATTTTCAAGTTTTAGAAGAGTGAAAAAGGAAAGGGAGTTACAGAAAAGGAGTAATTCTTGTTTTAGGGAAAAAAAGCCAGTAAATAATTGTTCTTATTGCCAGAGGTATAATAGGATTATTTGAGGTGAGTAAGGTGACTTTTGTGGTCTAATTTAAGGTGAAAATTCTTCAACACTAGTCTGGGACTCACTGTCGCGACTGCAGAGGCTTCAGAACATCTTTAAATTTTCTCTTTCAAATTTCTGTAACACTGTAGAGTAACTGTGGTGACAAAGTACTAACCTGGGTTGGTGTATTCAGCAAACCTGATGTCCAGCACCTGCTGTGTGGTGGCTTACAGTACGGTGTCTGTGTGAGTGTGTTAAAAGAAGCTCTAGACAACTTGTGTTGGGTGCAGGAGCCTTGCATCAAGGTACAGCCAGTGCCAGAGCTGGGAATTTGGAGCCAAGCTGGCTAGAAGCGTTCCATAGCTTTGTGAGACAGGTGCTGGCTGTCTCGTGCCTCAGTTTCCCTCTCTGTACAGTATTGCTGGTGCTTCTTTTTGCTCCTAGAAGCACTGATAGGAATATTCAGAAGTGCGTGTTCTTGTTTACCCCATGCACTACCCATGCCATAACCTCCTGTGGTTTCTGTGGGAGCAGCAGGAGGGTTTTCCTGCTTGGAGCAAACTCATTGCTCAAGGATATGTCTGCAGTAAATAGTTCCATTTACTTGGGATTCAAGGAAGAGCTGGATACAGCTCGGGGTAAGATCCATGCAGCCGCTCTGCGTGGGCCAGGACAATGTGTCAGGGGCTGCAGTGCATCAGGATGGGAGGCAGATTCCAGCAGATGGAAGGCATCTGGGAGCACAGCTGTGGATCGGTACAGGCAGAGATGGGCTGGAAGCTGGGGCTGGCTGCTGTGCTGGGAGCACAGTCAGTGTGGGGTGCACATCGTGTGTCCCTGCAGAAGACTCACCTCGCCCTTCCCTGGTATCAGGAGTTTAACGCCTTTGATTTTTTGCAGGGTCCAAGATTCAACATCTGCTGCTTCTGCCCCCAATGCTGCTTCTGCCCCCACTGCAACCCCTTCTTCTCCTGGTGCCCCATCTCAGCCCTCCACGTCCAGCAGCACTGGTCCGGATGCAGGGAGTGGCAGCAGACGGAGCAGTGGGTCGGGGACCATGGGAGGTCCTGGAGACGGAGGCCCCAACAGTGCTGCATCCATCCTGTGTAAGTGGGGGTGGTGAGAAGGAAGAATTTTCTGGGATTAGATGGAGGAGTTGGGGTTCTTGACCCCTGTTGTTGTCTCTGCTTGCTGTGGGCTTTGCATGAGTCACTCTCATAGCACATGTCTGTGTCCCTGCTCAAGGTAATGCCACAGCCCTTAGTGAAGTGTGTGTGGAGGGATGTCCTTCCTCAGAGCTGACTGCTGTAGGAATACAGGATACCCCTGGATTTGTGGGGGTGCAGTTCAGCTGATGTGCGTGTCCTCCTTTTGCAGCTGCTGACAGTTACTGACTCACGTCTCTCTTCCTGTGTGTTGTTCCCTCTCCAGCTGGCTTCGGTGGCATCACTGGTCTGGGCAACCTTGGGATGGGCTCTGCCAACTTCATGGAGCTCCAGCAGCAGATGCAGCGGCAGCTGATGTCCAACCCAGAGATGCTTTCCCAGATCATGGAGAATCCCTTGGTGCAGAATATGATGTCTAACCCTGACCTCATGAGGCAGATGATCATGGCCAATCCCCAGATGCAGCAGCTCATGGAGAGAAATCCAGAGATAAGCCACATGCTCAATAACCCGGAGCTCATGAGGCAGGTGAGTCACGCCAGGGCTCACTAAAGAGTGTTGCAGAGAGTCTTTGTGGACCAGCATCAGTGTCTGCACTGCAGAGAAGGAGTGGGAATGCCAGAGCAGTGGTTTTGGAGATCTCTTCCCTCCTGCTGTGAGCTCCCCACAAACAGATGGTGGTCTTAAGTTATGTGAATGCTGATTACTCAACCCACGTCCTTGCAACTCTTATCTCCCTTTCAGAGCTGTTGAATCCATGGTGTGTTGGGGTAAAAAGGATGCTGGGCTTTTCCTAGCATGCTGCCTACAAGGCTATTGTGTTCTGATTAAGGAATGGGAGTGAAAGCAGTGCTGGAGAAGTGAAGCTACTGCAAAAACTTTGTTTCTTGCTAGTTCTCTTGACAGATTAAGTAGAGGCTCCAGAGCTGTACAGTAAGTACACTACCTGTATCAGTGGGGAGGACTAGTGTAGGCTGGGATCCCAGAGGGCTCTCATTTGTCCTGGAACAGAGAGGACCTGTGTCCAAAAGGACTGCCTGTCTGAAAGACCAAAGGTTCATCAGAAGGGAAGCCTAAGGGAGGAGTGAGAGTCTGGGTGTTAATAGCCCTTGACAGGACTGTGCTGTGTCCTGCGAAGGCTTCCCAGGAGGGTTGTGCTGGATGGGCCTAGTTTCCATCTGCTTCTCAGTTATTCTGCTTTCAAGTGTGTCAGCCATTCATGAAATTCTGGAGCTTCAGGACTAAATTGTGAATAATCTGTACTTAAGCAGCTCCTCAAATGAGACCTGGATATTCTTTGTGCAGGGGAGGCCCATCAAAAATCTGGAGAGGGTGGGAGGATCCACCTTCCCGGTTGTTGTATGTAGTCCATCCAGTCTGAGTGGGATCATATGGGTGTCAGATGTTTTGATGTCCCGATACTGCTTAGGAACGGAACAGTCTCATCCAGCTGAACCGAGGCTGAAAAGGAAGAGAGCTGAGCAAGGCTGGGGAGGAGCCTGGATCCCTGGGCTCTCTTTGCTTGGATAAGTGATCTCTCTGCTCTCTGCCTGTGAAATGGGTTTAATTATCTTCTTTCTCCTGGGAGCTGAGATTTAACTCGTTCAGGGCTTGGCTGCTGACCAGGCTCTTGATCCACTCCGGCCCTTCATGGTGCACATGGGCCTGAGCTTTCCACCTTTTTCTCCTTCTACTAGACAATGGAATTGGCTCGCAACCCTGCCATGATGCAGGAGATGATGCGGAACCAGGACCGTGCTTTGAGTAACCTTGAGAGTATTCCAGGAGGATACAATGCCCTGCGCCGGATGTACACGGACATCCAGGAACCTATGTTTAGTGCGGCCAGGGAGCAGGTATTGGTTGCGTTCCTGTGAGTGGGGTGTAGTGTGGGAAAGGGGTCTTTCCCTGTCCCCTGTGCTGGTGGGGCAGTTTTCCTAGAGTGTGGCTCCTCATCCCTCCACTCCAGTGCAGTCACTGGCCGAAGAACATTGTGACACAGGTTGAAGTGTCGGAGTAGCGACCTTCTCTTGCTCCTCCAGTCCCCCAGCAGGCTGGATGTCAGCCCTGACCGATGGGCAGGCCCTGTCACCATTAGCACAGCCCCCTGCTCCCTCGATTAGCTGGAGCCTGATGCCTGTGATGCCTGGCTCAGATCCAGCTGGCTGGTAGTGCAGGAGGAGGGAGCACAGGTCTGGCTGCAGAGGGCTGGGCAGACATACTCCAGTCCCGCATTACCTACTGGTATGTCTGGCTAGTTTTACAGGGGTGTTTTGAAGCCCTGCATTTGGGAGCTGAATCTGGGGCTGTGGCCACTCCTGAGCCTGGTCTTTTTCTGAGTGCGGTGTGTTGTGTATTGCAGATTTCTCAGGAGGCGGATCATGGCACGTGTTTAGAAAATTCTGGACTTGGCTGAATGTGATTGGCCATTCCCTGGCTCGCTCAGTGCTGGTGTTGGTCTGCTGGGACTAAATGATTCCATCTGTTTCTGTTTTTTTTTTTTTCTCCCTAGTTTGGCAACAATCCTTTCTCTTCCTTGACGGGGAATTCTGACAGCTCAAGCTCTCAGCCTTTGCGGACGGAGAACAGAGAGCCATTGCCGAACCCCTGGAGCCCCACACCCCCTGCTTCCCAGAGTCAGGCGCCTAGCAGTGAAGGGAGCGCAGGCTCGGCAACCACCCAGAGCACCCCGACCGTATCCAACCCCTTCGGGCTGAATGCTGCCAGCATCGGCGCTGGTACGTAAGGGAGGTGCTGGAGGGTGCTGCTGGCTGAGCAGGTTACCAGGGCTTCCCTAGAGGGCTAGTCCCTCTGGCATTTGAGCCCTGTCTGTGGCTGTTCTCCAGAGGAATAATCTAGTCTAGTTGCAGGCACAAATGAATTCTTCTGATGTGCCTGTCAGATGGTTCCTTTGGGAACTCTGCTGTCCCTGCAGCTCTCAAGAGCAGGAGAGTGGCCAGAAGAGCACTGCCATGACTGTCCACAGCAGTGTTTGCTGTTGGCCGGGAGATGGAATACAGGCAGTGCTGTCACTTGTCACATTGTACTTCAGGCATTGCAGTGGTGCTCAGGCTCATCAGGGGTTTTCCTTTGTCTTCCCTTTCCCTTGCAGGCATGTTCAACAGCCCAGAGATGCAAGGACTCCTGCAGCAGATTTCTGAAAACCCTCAGCTGATGCAGAATATGATCTCTGCCCCCTACATGCGGAGCATGATGCAAACTCTTGCCCAGAACCCGGACTTTGCAGCACAGGTAAAAATGTTCCAGTTGTCTGCTGTTGCCAGGCAGGCCGTGAGCTTAGTGTGAGGTCAGTCTGCTGCTGGGGCCAGACTGCTTCCTCCTGCAGACACTGGAGCAGAGTTTGGTTGTATTTCTTGGTAGCCTGAAGGCAGCCCTAGCTCTGAGCCCTGTGTGTTTGCAGAGCTCCTAACATGAGAGGTGGCTCTCGGAGGGACATGGGAATGGCCCTTCTCTTGCCCGTGGCCAAGTGGCCCCTGTTCAACACTGCTGTCAGGAATTGAGCTGTCCCATTTTGGTCCCCCATAGCAGGGGAGCATGTTGAAAGCCCAGGGAGGGAGTCAGGGGCATGACTGACCTGTTCTTCATGGCTTAGTTGCGTAGGGTTTAAGAGCAAGTGGCAGCAACCCTCTGACCCTACCTACATGTGCTGTCTCTTGCTAGATCATGATAAATGTCCCCCTCTTTGCTGGGAATCCACAGCTTCAAGAACAGCTCCGCCTTCAGCTCCCTGTCTTCTTGCAGCAGGTAAAGGCCTCTGGCTGGCCCTGTGCTGCCCTCAGCCCCTGGCTCCAGAGCTTCCCCCCACTGTGTGACAGGCAGGATCTTACCTGCTTGGTCAAGTGCACTAGGAAGCATGTGGGCTTGGGGGGCTGGGCTGAGGAAGAAAGGGGGTTGCACAGGGGAAACAAAGAGGAAGAGCTTGGTTAGGCAAGGTAGTCTGACTTAACTCATTTGAATTCCTGAAAGGTGAACTCCAGTTTAGACTTGTTAAGCTACTTGGAACCCCTGTGTAGACAGTGTCACTGTGTTGAGTTTACAAAAATTACACAGCTAATTGTGCTAGAGCAGCTGGTTCTCAGGTAAATCAGATTCCAAAGGCATGTACCCCCAGTTCTAATCTGATTCACCCAGTTCATTTAGAAAACCTGATGTGAGCTTTGTGAGTGTCCCTGCAGGTGAGCCTTGGAGTCTGGAGCCTCAGAGGAGGATCCAGACACGCAGGTCAGCACTGGCCGCAGGCAAGAGGCACAGCTCGGCTCTGGCTCGGGTGTGACAGTGGTGGAGTTCTGGCTACCTGGGCTCTCGCTGGTCGGTACCACAGTATCTCTCTGCCTTGGTCCCCAGATGCAGAACCCGGACTCCCTGTCCATCCTCACCAACCCCCGCGCCATGCAGGCCCTGCTCCAGATCCAGCAGGGACTCCAGACGCTGCAGACGGAGGCCCCCGGACTAGTGCCAAGGTACAGAGCGCTCCAGAGTGGGGCCATGCAGGCAGAACTGCCATGCCTGGTACCAGCAGGCAGAACTGGCTGTGGATTCATCTAGGAGATCTGCATAGGGCGCTCTGTCATGGGGACTTGTGCAGGTGTGTGCCTGCAGGCCTGTCTGAGCAAACTAATCAGCACTTACTGCTTGCTTGTGCTTCATTGAGAAGTCCTTGACCCTTTCTTTTTGGAGAAAAGGTTTGGAATGCACTTGGTCCCTCCCCATCCTTTGTTTGCTGTATTCGGTGTGGACTGAACTCAAGAACTTTATTTCTAGAGAACAGTATGAGATGAACAGATACAAAGCTGAGTGGGTGTGCTGGAGCAGGCTGATCTACTGGCAGCCCTCAGCCCTCTGCTCACTGTCACCAGGGGTCATGCTCCATCTCAGCAGTTCTCTGCAGGTTTCTGTTAGCTCTGCTCACTCCCAGTGCTGTGTGTCACCAGAACGTGGATGCAGCCAGTTCAGTTTTCAGAGCTGCCCTGTAGCAGGGCCTCAGTGAGGGCCAGCCTGGTCAAGCCTGATGGCTGCCCTGCTGCCCCACTCTGGGGGCATGCCCAGAATGCCAGTGTCACCCTGAGCATGCCCTGCCTTCTTCTGCAGCCTCGGCTCCTTTGGCATGCCGCGGATGCCCCCATCCTCCACAGGAGGAAGCACAATCCCGGAGAACCCTATTCCCTCTGCTTCGACGCCGGCCAGTGCCTCTCCCACTGGGGGTGGTAACCCCCAACAGCAGCTCATGCAGCAGATGATCCAGCTGCTGGCCGGAGGAAGCTCTCAAGTACGTAACACTCAGTGGGTGCTGGCATGGGCAGGGAGGTCTCCAGTGGGGTCCCCATCCCACCCCACTCAGCGAATGTGGTCCCCAACAGTCTCTTGTGGCTGTGGTGCTCTAGGCCAGGTTTGGTGTTGGGGTTTGGTTGGTTCTCTGGGGTGTGGAACCCTTTGAGAGGTTTAAGCTCAGTGTGCTGGGGATCCTTCTCCCTGCACTGCTGCCACTGTCAGTACCGAACCAGGACTGATTCTGGTGTGGCTGCTGTGCCACAGCTGGGAGGGACGTGGGAACTGTCCCCATAGGAGCCTGAAGCTGAGCTTGGGGTCCCTGCGCAGCCGTGGCTGCTGGCACTACGTGTGTTGGATGCTGTTGCTGCTCTGACTCAGAGGTCTCTGTCCTTTCCCTCGCAGGCGCAGAGTCCCGAAGTGCGATTCCAACAGCAGCTGGAGCAGCTGAATGCCATGGGCTTCATAAACCGTGAGGCCAATCTCCAGGCACTCATTGCCACCGGTGGGGACATCAACGCAGCTATCGAGAGACTGCTGGGCTCCCAGCCTTCCTAAACTCTGTCCTGCTGCCCCACAGACGTCAGCACATGCATCCATACACATGCACAGGGGATCTTTCCGGAAAGCCCGCCATCATTTTCATATCTGACAGCTGTCCATGTATTTAAAACAAAAAGATACAGCTTAACTCCTGACCTTCCTACTAAGTTAAGATTTCATGTTGAAATGCTCTTTAACTGGCTTGTATGTGGATTCCAGTTCTCATCGTGGCCACAGAGACTTCAGATGTGTATTTTTTCCTAAATATGCCCTGTCTCAGACACTCTTCTCTCTCTCTCTCTCTCTCTAGATGGTAGAGGCGATACTTCTAGTTACTTACCTGAATGATTGTGTTTTGAGTAGCTTGATTTTAACTGTACATGATTCCCTCCCCTAGCCCTCCTTTCAGGCAAATATTTAAAAAATTGAGCCAAGTTTGGGGATTGGTTATTTCTCTCAGCATCTTATTGGGAATGGATCAAAAGAAAAATTGAAATTACCTGAGAATTTCTGATGTCATTTGTCTTAATGCTTCCTGGGATGAACCGAGCCCGTGTCCCTCACTCACAGGTGCCTCCTATCTGGCAGAGGGTTAATGGGTGTGAAAACTGCATTTGAAGTGTTGCCCCTTTACACTCTTGGGATGGTGTAATGGAGCCCAGGGGTCTGCAGGGACCAGGTGTGCTGTTCTTGAGCTTGAGTTGCAGGTGCTGTGCAGAGAAGGTGTTTAGAAAGTGTGTTTCTGCCCAAGCCATGTGGTTCCTGTTCATAGGTGTCAGGGGCATTGACTCCTGTGCTCAGTGGGCTCATTTCTACAAGTGTGAAAACTAAAAAGGAAATGGTAAAGTAAGTTAACAGTCCTTCCGCTTCACTGAAAAATGTTGAAGTACATGTTCTTCCCAGTTTAGATCCATCCTCCACCCCCCTTCCATTCTGGTGTGTTTGAATGTTCTGACTCTCCAAGAGACTCCCCAGGACCAGCAGGGTGGTATTTCCCAGGAGCCTCCATGGCTGTGTAATTTGCATACACCATTTTTATCAAAGGAAAATAAATGCGCACAACCATCTGTCTCCCTGCATCCCTGTCTCATCCTTGCCAGCCTCGGCTCAGCTAGGCCAGGTCCCAGTTACTTGGGATTAATCTGTCCTGTCCCCTGTGCTCAGCTCAGGCATGGGGGTGTCATGCTGCCTCCCCACCTGACCCAGCTGCCTTCCCTTGTGGCAGGAAACGTTTGACAGTTCAGGAAAGCTGCTGAAGTTTTCCAAACACTGGTCCTAAAGAGCCCATTTGGAAGCTTCCTTTGAATTAGAATTGGCAATTAGCAAGCCTTGGAACTGCTGAGAGCTGGGAGTTACTATTTGACAGTTTTAAGTTTCTTTCAGTGTGGGAGGATTGGACAGAGAGGGAACAGGAGGTTTGCTGCATACCTGTAAAACCTGCTACACCCAGCTGGCACAATAGCTGGTATCAATGGGTGCTCATGGCTGAGAGCGGAGGTGGTGGTGGTGGTGGTGGTGGTGGTGGTGGTGGAGAAAACACGGGAGCATGCAGGCTGTAAACGCTCCCGCCTCTGTGTGTGCATCCTAATGAGACTGCAATCCCTTGGAGGAGGATTTAGAAAGCAGCTTTAACCTCTTCTGGAGGCTGTGCACAAACGTGTGGATTGCTTTGTGCAACATCTCTAGATGTGGGAAGTTTGCACAAAGCTGTGTAGGGATGGGACTGGAGGTCCTGATAGCGCTGGCAGGGTCAGAGCTCTTCCCAAACGTTACTGATCAGCCCCTTTGCAACTCAAACCAGGCTCCTGGAAAGGCCTGTGTGAGGCTTGAGATCTCTTCAGCATCCCTTGCTGGCACTGAGATCTGTGTCCCTGCACAAGCCAGCTCTTGCAAGGGATGTGCTCGTGGGAGGATGGATGGTGCAAGCAGGGAATGGAGGGAGCAAAGGAGGTGTGCAGGGTCACAGGGTGTGGGAATGTACCCCCATGGTGAGTTTGAACCTCTGCGGAGCAAAATTAGTCACAATCGTGTTGTTTCCGGCCTGGCAGATGCAGTCCTTCCATCCCCCTCATTGTGTCAGCAAGGTGTCGTCATGGTGTGACATCAGCCATCCCAGTGTAAGGGATCTGTGTGTGTGAGGGGATCTCAGTGTGTGTGAGGGCATCTGTGTTGGAACAGGGACTTGGAGGGATGGAGCAGTTTGGTGGCTTCAAAGCTGACTGGAAATAAATCCCTGCATGGTGGCGGAATCCTGCCACTGTGTGCAGATGGCTGTGAACCACTGAGAAGAGTTCACAGGAGTTTGAGAATCCCAGAATGGTTTGGGTGGGAAGAGACAGCTCATCTCATTCCACCACCGTGCCATGGGCAGGGACACCTTCCCCTATCCCAGGTTGCTGCAAGCCTGTCCAACCTGGCCTTGGACACTTCCAGGGATGGAGGAGCCACAGCTTCTCTGGGCATCCTGTGCCAGGGCCTCACCACCCTCACAGGGAACAATTTCCTCCCAATATCGAGCATAAGTCTCCCCTCTTCTGGTTTAAAACCATTTCCCCTTGAGTCATCACTATCTTGTCCATATAAAACGTCTTTGTCCACCACTTCCATAAGTTCCCTTTAACTCCTGAAAGGCCACAATGAGCCCTCACAAGCCTTGGTGTTTCTTCCTTGTTTAAGCGGGAAAACACATTTCTCCTGTCTTTCCACATTGCAGCATCTGCTCTTGTGCCACTTTGGAATCATTCCTCCCCTGCTGCCAGCCCACCAGCCAAGATGCTAAAATAGAGACACAGGGCAACCTGCAGCCTCCTGTGTCCATCTGATGCCACTTCCCAGCTCTCCAGCCTCCCCTAGCAGTTTGGCAAAGCTGCCCGTTCCACACTGCTTCCAGAGGCTTTGCTGTACTTTTCATATACTTGGAAGGAAAGTTGGGAGGGTTGGGCCTGTGGTGGGACATAGGCTGGGATAATCCAGAGCGAGCTTGGAGGTGGATGCAGCAGGATCTGGTCTTTGGTACCCATAGGGGATGCAGATCCGGCCTTCCCAGGCTCCGGAGAAAAAGGTGCTTTGAAGGCTGGTGAGAAGAAGCCTTTTAGTGAAACCTTAATCCACTCCAGAGCTTTCCCTAATCCCTGGTAATGTGCTGTTCAAAGGCCCATTTCCAAAGGAACAACTGCACTTTCTCGATCCTATATCTCTCCTGCCCCAAGGAATTGCCCAAAGGTGTTCTCACTGACTGCTTCCTCCCATTTTACTCTGATAAACAGAATTAATTCTTTTAAAACATAATGGAAGAAGCAATTTCTGCAGCAGGTAGTGGCAAATCCAGCTGATTGATTGGGAGAGATTTCTGCTGTCAAGGATGTATTTTCACTTCATTCCTCCCCCTTTCCCTGGAGTGGATCTGCAGCCTTTTTGCCCACTATCCCAGTATAACACTTCCAACTTGGAAATCAAACCTCTGAAATGTGGAGGAGGCAAAGATGGCAGGAAAGCAACATCTACATTGCTTTCAAGAAACTTTTTTTTTTTGTTACCAAGATCCATGATATGGGCAGTTTCCTGTGGCCACAGCTCTGATTATGGAGGGACAAGTTCAAAGTGACTCAAGAGAGGGTCAGTAGGGAAATACCTGGGGTTAGGAGGTCATGGAGTAGGGATAGCTTGGAAAATACATATATATGTTTTTATGTGGAACTGCTGCAGAGCCTTTACTCAGCCACAGGAGCCATGAGGAAAGGCTGAATGATGCTCCTCAGCTTCTCTGCCCTCTTCTGCAGCATTTAAGTGCATAAAAACATGATTTAGAGCATGGTTGGGCCATGGCCAGCCCTGGTAGCTCCCTGCAGCAGGACCTGACCATGGCACATTCAGGGCCATATTCACGTTTCTCTGACATGGTTTATTTTTAATATCACCAGCAAGTTGACACCTGGTTTCCTGTCGGTGCCTGGCTGGTGCTGATGACATTTCATCAGAGTTTGCTTTGGGTGTTCCCAGCTTGTATGGTTGGCTATGCCAGAGCCGACACTGCCCACCAGCATGGAGTCTGTGCCCAGGACAGGACAGAGACTGGGATTTGTTGTTTGCTCCCTTTGACTTTGGAAATAGCAAAATCACAAGTCTTCCAGACTGCCCCAGAGCTGACAGGGGAAGGATGGTCCACAGCCCATCGCTGGAGCTGCGCTGTAAGAGAAGGGAGAAGGGAGGCAGTTGGGCACCTGCCCTTCCCTCCAGGTCTGCTGGGCCTCTGTGTGACCCCACGTAGGATGGGGTCTGGCTGGTGCCCCTGAGCTGGTGTCCATGACTGCACCAGGGGCTGTGTCACCCACAAAGTCCAGTGGGTTTCTAATGTGCACCAGGAGAAGGTCCAGGGTTCCCAAGGGGCTTCACCACCCATGGCTGCTGCTGGAAGTAGTAACACAAGGCCAGTGGTTGTCACTAGAGTCCTCCCAGTGGCAGTGATGGGGGCTGAGCCCCAGCTTGGCCTTGATCTCTTGCCTGGGAGCCAGTGGGCAGCTCCAGCCTGGCTCTGGCAGGGGAGAAGCCCCCTGGCTTCCCATACCACACCAAGAAGAGGCATATCTTTTGGCAGAATTTGTGGCACTGAGATCTTCTATCCTGCCCCACTCGTGTATTCCTGGATACCCTGGTGGGAACATCCCCATCCTTGGCTGCCTTGGTTTCCCTGCCCTGTTAGACACATCTGTGGTGCAGGCATGAGATGGCTCCTCCACAAAGGTCATCACTATTTATTTATCCCAGCAGACAGAGTAGAAGAGCGGTGAAACACAGAGCAGCCAAGGCTGCTGCTCCCTGGCCTCAGGGTGCTTGTGCAGGCTCCCAGCTTATGCTACCCTGGGGGTAAGCCCCACTTATCAAGGGGAGTGGAAGGAGAAGCGGGGAAACAAAGTATAAGGAAATGCAGGAGCAGTCCCTGGAGCAGGGGAGGGGATGTCCCTCGATCCTTCAGCAGTCCCAAGTGAGGGCTGCAGCAGAGCAAAATATGGAGCTGGTGCCTTTGCTACGTGTGGGCACAGCTCACGCCCCACATGCCCCCCAACCATTGCATACCTGGCCCACCCCACACCCTGTGCATGCCCCATCATCACATCCTGCACTCCCCACTGCACACCTTGCATGCTGCATGCCCTGCCCATGCCCTGCCACGTACACCCTGTAGATCCCCCACTCATTTTGCACCCCTCATAGCACCTTGGTCACCCAAGACCTGTTGCCCATCCACTGCCCACGTGTCAGTGAAACAGTGACATGCAGAGATCAGTGCCAGCTCTGGGCCCTCCTACCCAGCTGGAGCTCTGTGCAGGGCAGTTTGAGGCATTTGGAGGGGACTCCCCAGGTGCTGCCTCCCAGCCAGACACTGTTCAGCTCCTGATGCCAGAGCAAAGGCAGATTCAGAGAACGTTACACAGGGGTGTGTCCTCTTTCGGGTAACAGCACCCAGACCAAATCCCTGGACAGCAGGTGAGGGGTGGGCATGGGTGTCCCCTGCTCTGTGGGCACAAAAGCCCAGGGTGCCAGCAGGGACAGCAGCTGGGCAGGAAAGTGGCCTTAAGGATAGCAGGGTGGCCTTGGGGAAAACCCTGAGTAGCAGCTGCAGGAACAGGCTGTGAGGGATGAGGCCAAGGCTCTTGCTAGGGCAACCACCAGGCTCCTGGCTGGGCACACGTGTGGCTGCACACACACATGTACGCATACATACACCCCCCCACACACCCTATGGGGCTGCCGAACCCCTGACCCCTGGCCCACAGCAGCAGCAGAGCAGGTGGCAGCAGAGGGCACAGGCGTGTGTGACACACAGGAGAGGCAGGTGTGCATGTGCCATGTGAGACACAGGAATGGGAGATGCACTGGAACCGGGAGGGGAGAGTGTGTATATATGTGTGTGTGTGTGTGTGTGTACAGGGCAGTGCCAGCCCCGTGTGTATGTGCATGCGTGTGTGTGCGTGCACGTGCGTGTGTGTGCATGTGCGCCCATGGCACACCCAGCAGGGGTGTGTGCATTGCTCAGCAGGTGAGGAGGGGTGGGTGAATGCATGTGTGTCATGTTCACACGTGTGTCTGTGCGTGCACCCACATGTGCACATGTGCAGAGGTCTGTGTGCATGTGTATGTGCATGTGTGTGTGTGCACACATGCATGTATGTGAGCATGTGCACGTATGTGCATGTGCAGCTATGCAGGGGTGTGTATGTGTGTGTGCACGTGTGCATCCATGTGACCACAGGTGCACGCACATCTGTGTGTCTGTGCATGTATGAGCACACGTGGATCTGTGGGCATGTATGTACGTGTGTGTGTGCACACGTGCACATGTGAGCATGTACACATATGCGCATGTGCGTGTGTGTGAGCACGGGTGCAGATGCGGGTATGCGCAGTGCATGCATGCTTTTGTAGGTCTGTGCACACCTGTGTGTGTCCCCATGTCTGTGTATCCTCCTGTTACTGTACTCATGCCTCCTGTGTCCCCGTGTCTGTCCATCCCCGTGTCCCCCTGCCGGTGTCTCATGTCCCCATGCCCCTCTTCCGTGTCCCCATGCCCGTGCGTCCCCATGCTCGTGTTTTCCCATATCACTGTGTCCCCATGCCCGTGCGTCCCCATGCTCGTGTTTTCCCATATCACTGTGTCCCCATGCCCGTGCGTCCCCATACTCGTGTTTTCCCATATCACTGTGTCCCCATACTCGTGTTTTCCCGTATCACTGTGTCCCCATGCCCGTGCGTCCCCATACTCGTGTTTTCCCGTATCACTGTGTCCCCATGCCCGTGCCCCTCTCCTGCGCCCCCTTCCGCACTCGGCGCATTCTCGGTCCCACCCTCGCGCACGCGCACAGCCCCTGCCCGGCGCGCATGCGCGGGTTCCGCCCTGGCCGTGACTCGCCCTGGCCTCGTGCGGCCGTTCCTGGCACACATCGGGACCTCCCGCGATCGTCCGGGATCCCCCGGACCCACCGGGCCATGAGCGCCCTGGAGCCGCCGAGCCGCGGGATGCTCTTCGCCGAGACCCAGCTGAGGCGGCACGGCTGGCGCCGAGGTGGGGCCGGACGGGGGTCGCCGGACCGCGGGCCCCGGCCTGTCCTGCCCCATCTTGGCCCTCACCGAGCGCCCCCGACAGCCCCCCAATCCCCGGCTCCCTCCACAGTCCCGGCTTCCTCTCCCAGGCCCCGTCTCTCCCCGTTCCTCCCCCCAAGCCCTATCTTTCTCCACCAGGCCCTAGCTAC
>VZRN01000475.1:224340-265413 GCA_013397935.1 Dasyornis broadbenti | reverse complement strand
GCCCGCGCCGCCGCCGCCACCAGCAGCCCCAGCCCCAGCAGCGCTCTCGGGCCCGGCATGCGGCGGGCACGGCCCCGTCCGGCCCTGTCCAAGCCGGTACCGCCCCGTACGGCGCCCGGAGCTCCAAGGCGCAGGCGCGGGACCACCCCGGGGCGGAGCCGCGCAGGGCCTGTTGTCTTTCCAGGCTCCGCCGGGCGCCCGAGGGCTCTCCCGGCCCTTCATTTCCTCTCCGGGACCGCGATGTGCAAAGGATGGCGGAAACGGAGCGGGGTTAAAACCGTGTTGACTCAACGTGACTCCCTACTCCGGTTTGGGCGTGCACAGGCCGCCCGAAAAACGGCGTCTCCCCAGTGTTCTCCCGGTCACACGAGGCTGCAGACGATGGACAGAGCCCTGGTCCCCGTGCGAGGTCGCCGGCGGGACCAGCAGCCAGCTGCAGTGGCAGTGGGGTCATCGTCAGGGCTGCGAGGTCACAGAGGCGTCATGGGGAGTGAGGGTGTCCAGCAGGATACAAAACAGAATAACCGAATTACAGAATCACAGACTGTTTTGGGTGGGAAAGGATCTGAAAGCCCATCTCATCCCATCCCTCTGCTATGGGCTGGGACACCCTACCACTAGACCAGGTTGCTCCAAGCCCTGTCCAGCCTTGCCTTGGACACTTCCAGGGATGAGGCAGCCACAGCATCTCTGGGCAACCTGTTCTTCACAGCCAAGAATTCCTTCCAAATATCCAACCTATCCCTGCCCTCTGGCAGTGAAAAGCCATTGCCCCTTGTCCTGTCATTCTAGGCCCTTGTCCGAAGTCCCTCTCTAGCTCTCTTGGAGCCCCTTTAAACACTGGAAGACAGGCGTAGGCAGGAGGTTCCTACTGGGGTGCTGGAAGCCACCCTTAGATCTGCCGCCCCATTCATAGGGCATGGTTTTGGTGTTGGCTACGAGATGCCAAAATCCCCAGCCCCTGTGACTTTTGGCTCAGGGCCATGTCCATTGCAAGAAACGGCACTGTCCCAAGCCCTGCTGGGGTCTCCCCTAAGAAGACACCTTGGAGCCCAAACTTCCTATCAACCTTGCCCACTCCCCCAGGGTATCACCTACCACTCTGGAGGCCTTGGCTGAAGGGTTTGGTGGTCATGATTCCCTGTGGAATGTATTGTGAAACCCACAGGCCTAGGCTCACTGGGGAAACGACGCTCTGGTTGTGTTTGGTGCTTACATAGCCGGAGGCTGGCATGGGGTGGCTTGGCCGGGTGCAGGGGACTGGTGGTCCTGTTACTGGGATAGAAGTGATCCACCCTCATGTGGGGGTTGTGGAGAGCATCTCTGACAAACGCTCCCCTATCACATCATGACTGAACCCTCCTCAGGATCCAGCTGGAATTACCCCAAGTGCACTCCCCAGAATCATGTATCTTTAAAAACCACTAGATTTTCACCGTTAACCAGGAGAAATCCCTGGTGCTGCAGGGGTATTTGGGTGCCAGGGGCTGTACTGGGGTGCCTTCCCCTTGCCCACCCACCTGTTAGCCTGGGGCTCACTGTGATACCCTGGAGCTGACCTGGAACCATCCTCATCCTCCCCAGAGGTGCCCAGGACGCCATATGGGTTGTGGGACTCCAATGCAAGACCACCAGTCAGGGCCACTTCTGTTCCTCCAGGAAAGAAGGACAAACAGGTGAGAACACAGTATCAGACTGTGTCAAAGCCTCAGCTCCATCAGGAATTGCCTGGATGGCTCGATCCCATGTTTAGTGTGTACTCTCTCACCTGAATGCCTGGGACATGCTCCTGGCTCACACATGTACAGCTCGTCCTCAGCCTGGGCTTCCCCCCTGAAGGACATGGAGTGAAGGAAGGAAGGCTTGTCTCCTATGTGATGCTAGAAACTCATTCCAAAGGAAGAAGAGAGAGGATGGCAGCTTTCCTACTCACAGTTTGTTCTCCCGGAGCCATGTCCCACTAGCACGGGGCAGCGTGGCGCAAAACCGCAGCTGGCCGGGTTCCTGATGGGATTAACATGTGTGTCCCTCTGCCCACCAAACTCAGCCACCTCTTGCCACAACCCCTAGTGGAGTCCCAGTTCCCAGCCTCGCAGTGTGTCCCATGCCCTGGGTGATGCTCACCAGGGCTGAGGTCGGTGCCCAGCCCCCCTGGTAGGAGAGATGGCTGAGACGGAGCCGGTGTTGGATAGCATCTGTGAGCTTGTGCACGACCCGTTTATGGGCAGCTCTGGGGCTGTCCTGTGGTGAAGAGAGCCCACATATGATGGGCTGAATGGGTGTGCCCCAGGGTTGGGGCCAGTGCCCCATGATGCATGGGAGGGTCTGGCCCTGGGGTGCCCCATCATGCCTTACCTGACAGTGGGAAAGCAAAATCAGGGCCTCCTGATAGTGCCTGATAGCTTTCTGGGGGTCTCCCAGGTGGAAGCATGCTATGCCCAGCCCCTCGCACGCTTGCCACTGCCCCTGCAAGTCCCCTGGCAGGCAAAGGGCTGCATCAGTCCCAGCACAGCACAGCTCAGCCGAGATCCCGGGCAGGCAGCATCACCCAGCTTGAGTCCACTTGACAGCCAGATGCTGCAGACTCCCCCCAGGGTGTGCCTGTGCCTCTCCTCACCCGAGTCCCGGAAGGCTTGCAGGGCGTGCAGGTAGTTCTCTGCGGCAGCCCCATGGTTCCCGAGCTGGCTGCAGGCATACGCCAGGTTCCCAAAGCACTGCCCCTGAGCCCTCCGGTTCCCCAGAGCACCTGGAATTGGAAACACGGGGCTCCATCCCGAGCTGGCACATCCGGGCAAAGCCAAGAGCCAGAGATACCGGTGTGACCTACCGTGCAGCGCGACTGCCCGCCGATGCCAGCCCAGCGCTGTGCCGAAGCTGCGCAGGGCATTGTGGGCAGCACCCAAGTTCTGCAGCAGCGCAGCCTCCCGGCGCCGGTCCCGCTCTGGCTCCCCACCACAGAGCCCAAGGGCCCGCTCAAAGCTCTCGGCAGCCAGGGAGAAGATGTGAAGCTGGGAGTAGCCGAGGCCGATGTCGTTGTAGAGTTTGCCTGGGGGCAGAGAGGAAAGCACTCGTGGGAGCTGATCCCCAGGGCCCTGAGAGAGGAGGGTGTGGCGCAGCATTACCTCGCAGGGCCAGGTTGGGGATGGTCTCGCAGAGTGAGCTGCACCGGGCGAGGACCCCAGCGATCTCTGCCGCCCTGAACTGCCGGCTCTGCAGCATGGAGCCGCTCGCCCTGCTCAGAGCCACTGCCGCGGCCTCGGGGCTCTCCGCAGCCGCGTAGGTCTGCGCCGCGTCCAGGAAGCAGCGCGCGGCTCTCGCCGGCTTCCGCATCCCCAGGTAGCAGCAGCCCATCCGCACGCAGGTCCCTGCTCGGCCCCCAGCCTGCGCAGCGCTCTCGTGGCCAGCGACTTTGTCAAAACACTCCAGAACCTTCAGAAAATCCTCTAGGCCTTCATGAGCTGCCTCTGCATTGAAATAAAGGCTCCCCAAGTGCTCCCCACTCTCTGTCTCTGAGGACTGGGACTGGAGGAGGAACTCAAGGCCCTTTTTGGGCTTACCAGTCTCCACATAGGCAGCCCCCAGGTTGAAGGCACAAGCCCTGTGAAGCTGGGGGCTCACCATGTCCCTGGAGAGGAGCAGGGCCTTCCTGAAGCACCCCACTGCTTCCCGCCCAGCGCCCAGTGCCAGCGCTCGGTGCCCGGCTTGTGTGAGGCCCTCGACAGCAGCCACCCGCCCTGCTGCTTTGTCCCCTCCCTCCCGGGCAGCTTCCCTGACCTTGGCCTTCTCCTTAGTTTTCTTCTGGCTCTTCTTGCAGCTGGTGGGGGCTGTGGGGGCTGCAGGGGTGGTAGTGATAGTGGGGACAGAGGGGACAGTGGGGTCTGTGGGGGTGGTGAGCTGTACTCCCACGTCAGCAGCCTCTTCCGAAGCCATGGGTAGGGGCAATGACCTGCCTGCAAAAGAGATGCTCAGGCAGCCAAGCCAGCATGGTCCTGCCAGGGAGCACTTCAAACAAGCAGTCCTACTTTATATTACTTATGAAAGATTAAGGATATCTTGTAGCCCGTTTGCTATTAAATTTCAGGAAAGAAACAGGCCTGTCCATGGAGGACCCCACAAACCTTGGTGGCCACCAGAAAGGGAAGAAGTCACTGGGGGACGAGGAGGGACACCGCAGTAAGGAACGGGATGTTCCTGGGGTGCCATTTTGGGAGGCAGAATAACTGGGTGCACACACTTACTGTTTGCTCTTCAGGTGCAAAGGGTGCCAAGAGTGGGGAGCAGAGGGACAGGGCATCACCACCACTGCAGCTGTGTCCCTGCTGCAAGCCACGGCTCTCTGATGTGGGGATGGAGGGTGTCAGAGGGGCCTCCGCTCTTGGGCTGCCTGGAAAGTTGCTCAGAGTGGCTTGCAGCCCCTGGTGATGGACGCTGGTGCTGGAGCACAGCCGCGTTCTGAGCGACAGGAGTGTGGCAGGCAGTGGCACAGGCTAGGACAAAGCCAGGCCTGTTCCTGGGAAGGCACATCCTACAATGGCCCCACTGGCTCCAGTTTCATTCCTGTCACCAGCGTGATGTGCAGTGCCATGGCAACTCGGTGCAGCAGTGCCAGCGTGAGACATGTGATGGATGGACGGGAAAGCTGTGTGATGGACAGGACAGCTGTGTGATGGATGACACAACCGGCTCCTTGCTGCCTCAGCTTGTGGCAGGTGCTGGGGGCTTGTTCCATAGAGGGGCAGGTTCATGCTTTGGAGCAGGTTGATGGATGGGCTCGGAGCAGTGAGGGTAAAGGGCACTGCGGGGCTGGGCGGCACATCCTTGGTCTGGCACAGCCCTGTCCCCTTGACACAGCCTGTGAGTTCCCGCTGAACTCCGGTGTGTGCCACCCTTTGCACCCACGGACTCCCCCCACACTCGAGGGTGTGACTACTCCCTGCACCCCAAAGGTCCTCCTGGAACCCGAGATTCCCCTCGCTCCCTCGTGTATCCCCCTCGCTCTCCCGGTGTCACCTCCCTGGAGGCCCAGGGCTCCCCCAGCTCCCCGGTGTGTGTTCCACTCCCACAGGGCTCCCTCCGCTGCCGCCGGTCCCCGGACGGCCCCCCCGGCCCTGGTGTCTCGGTGCGGCCTGTGCCGGTGCGGCTGTCCGGCTGCAGCTGTCCCGCTGCCGGGGGAGCAGCGCCCAGCAGCCCGCGCGCGGAGCCACGTGGGCGGCGGGAGATTCAAACCGCGGGCGGAGCTGGCGGAGCCACCGCGGCCATGGAGGGAGCGGGGCCGGGGCGCTGTGAGTGAGCGGCACAAAGGGGGGGCCGCCGAGGGGGCCGCGGTTGTGGGGGTGCGGGCAGGGCTGGGGGCGGAGGAGGATGAAGGGAGCAGGCATGTCCGGGGTGCAGGGGGACGAGAGGGGACACGTCTAGGGTGCAGGGAGCTAGGGGTGAACAGGTAGGTCTAAGGGTGCAGGGACTGGGGGAACAGGCAGGTCTGGGGTGCAGGGGACTGTNGGGTGTGCAGCGGGATGGGAGGAATAGTCAGGTCGAGGGGACAGGCGGGTCTGGATGTGGGTAGAGGGGTGGCGATGGCAAGGTGCCAGGCACCAGGGGACAAGTTGGGAGGAACATATTTTGACGAATGTTTTTTTGGGGCGGTAGCCAGGTGCCCCCCAGAAGTCATGGGTGCCTCCTGCACCAGCAGTGTCAAAAGACCCCAAACCTGCAGCTGTGTTGCCTACCCCCTCCCCGAGTGCTGGCTCTGGGCCCTCCCCCAGTGCAGTGCCAGCTCTGTGGCCGTTACTTGGGAAAAAGGGAAATTGGAAACTTTCCTCCCTCTGCCAGAAGGGCCTGGCTGGTGTCACTATGACGCTGGTGTCACTCCCACGAGGGCTGTGGTAGGCTACTGCACCCAAAGCCTGGTTTGCTTTCCCAAATCTTAGTTTCGGTGGCCATGGAGTCTTCAAAAAACCCCCTGAGCAGGGGGCTCTGACGGGGGCCCCCCTTCCTGCCCAGGTGAGCGCCTGACTGCAGATGAGATGGACGAGCAGAGGAGGCAGAATGTTGCCTACCAGTACCTGTGTCGCCTGGAGGAAGCCAAGCGGTGGGGCTGCACCTGGAGAGCTCCTTGAACTCAGATTTGAGGGGAAAAGGGGTGGGAAAGGGGAGGAGATGAGAGCAGGGGGAATGCGTGGGGAGTGGCTAGAATGCTGCAGGATGCTTCCTGGATCCTGGGGCTTTGTGGCTCTTCAGAGGTGGTTGGGGGTTGGTTTTTTTGCGGGGGTACACTCAGCCCTACACCCAAACTGAAAACCACCCGGCAGCAAAAGCCTGAAGGCCGAGCTCCCCTGCCAGGGAGGATTTATTGGAATGAGGTTGGGGGGAATGTCCTTTGGGTGCTTTTCTGCCAGGTGAGGTGCTGGGGGTCCGTGATGTGACCTGTCTCTGCCCTGCCAGCTGGATGGAGACCTGTCTGGGTGAGGGGCTGCCCCCGCCCACAGAGCTGGAGGAGACCCTGCGCAATGGGGTTCTCCTGGCCAAGCTGGGCCACTGCTTTGCCCCCGCCGTGGTCCCATTGAAGAAGATCTATGACCCTGAACAGACACGGTACAAGGTAAGGCTGTGGCACCAGAGGGAAGGTGTACCCCTTGGCGTGTATCCCCAAATCTTTCCAAAGCTGGTGAGTGCAGAGTGAGGAGGGACTTGCTGACGGCAGTCACTGAGGGACTGTTTTGTAGCAGGTGGCTGCAACAGGGTTCCTGAGCTGCACTGCCCTTGGGGGTTACAGGCATTGCCTCTGTCTTTAACCTCCTGCCCTGGCTGGGTTGGTTTGGGGGCAAGGGGGATCCCAGGGATGGGAGAAAGTGGGGTTCAGCCTGACCTCAGCTCCTCTGTTCCAGGCAGCTGGGCTTCACTTTCGGCACACAGATAACATCAACTACTGGCGCGATGCCATGAGCCACGTCGGGCTTCCCTCGGTAACATCTCCCCTCTGCTTTCCCTAGCCAAGGGACACACTGGCCTTTGCCTTGTCACAGTACTGGGGGTATGCTGGTATGGCAGGGGGACTTTGTCTCTGTCCCCCACTCTTTGACACCAGCCTACCTGGGGACTGTCTCCACGCCATTGCCACCCGAGCTGTCTCTTGTCTTGCTGGCAGATCTTCCACCCGGAGACCACTGACATCTATGACAAGAAGAACATGCCCCGGCTGGTCTACTGCATCCATGCACTCAGGTGGGTGCCCTGGCCTATCTGTCATGGGATGTATTTGTGCTCATGAGCCCTTTGGTGGTCGCCTGTCAGCCTCAGGTGACATAAGTGTTAGGAGGGAGAAGCAGGTGATGTCATGGTGTGAGTTTATATTTCAGCTTGTACCTCTTCAAGCTGGGGCTGGCTCCTCCAATCCAGGACTTGTATGGGAAAGTGGACTTCACAGGTATGGTGCCGTGCAGGGAGACCTGGGCTAGGGGCTGCTGAGGGCGGTTTGCCACCAATGCTCTTGGGGTCCTTTGGCAGGAGAGATGTGTGGTGTGAAGATCTTGGATGAGTTTTGCCAAAGCTGCCTCAGGGATGCTAACCCCAGTGTGGGGGTTTTCAGTACCCCTCTTGGTCTGGCAAGGGAGCAGGGGCTCTGCTGGCTGCCCCCACCCCAGTGCTGGGCTACGGGGCGGGTACTAAGAAGTGCTGCCTCTGTGCTCTGCTCCAGAGGAGGAGATCAACAACATGAAGCGGGAGCTGGAGAAGTATGGGCTGCAACTGCCTGCCTTCAGCAAGATTGGCGGCATTTTGGCCAATGAGCTCTCAGTGGACGAAGCAGCAGGTGACTGGTGCCTGGGGGGTGAGCAGGGCTGGGCATCAGCCCCTGAATGCCAGATCTGGGGCTAGCAAACTGGGAGGTGATGGTGCTCTGGGATGCAGTGGGGGGCACCTGGCTGTTGTCTTTCAGCCTGGCACAGGGCTGCAGAAGCTGGTACAGCCCCTTGCTGGCTACCTGGACTTCTGCATTCCCTGGGCTTTCTGTGAGATGCTGAGACTTCCTGGGTGCTGGAGACTGCAGCTTGCCTTTTGAACAGGGCAGCTTCCCACCATTGCCCGTGGAGTGTCTTGTCCTACTGCATGCAGGGATAGAGCGGATGGTCCATCTGGCCCCTCCATATCCCATCTCACCCATGTCCTTCCTGCCTCACCTGCAGTCCACGCTGCAGTGTTGGCCATCAACGAAGCGGTGGACCGGGGGGTGGTGGCCCAGACAATGGAGGCCCTCCACAACACGCATGCAATGCTGGTGGGACTGCGCGAGGAGCTGGCAGGCGCCTACCAGGAGGTGCTGCACCAGGCCAAGCTGGAGAAGTGCAGCAATGCCAGGAACAAGGTGAGGAGGGCACAGGGGACTCAGGGGTGGCTGGGAGAAGAGCAGCCCCTTTGCTGCTCAGCAGGTGGATGCTTCCAGCTGGAGGGGTCCCTTGGCTAGAGACCATGCGGTGCTTGGTGGCTGAAACACAGCCTTGTGCCAAGCAGAAGATGGGGAGGATGGTTCCTCTTTGTGGGCTGGTTCACCCAGGGCTTGAGAAATGAGCCCAGGCATCTGCAGGGGACCCCACTGTGCATGGTGGGGTGTGCTTGGGCAGAAAGCTCAGTGTGGGGAGTCCTTCTCCAGTACCTGCAGGTGATCCCTGAAGGAGACGACGTCTATGACTGGTGTCTGACCCAGGCTGAAATCCAAGGAAACATCAACAAAGTCAATGGTGAGCAAAGCTGGGGCTTCCCTCCAGGGCTTATGGTGGGACCATAGTAGTCCAGGGCATGGGAAGAGTGGTGGGCATAGTAGAAAGGAATGATCTGCTCAGCCTAGCCTCAGACCTGGCGGGAAGAAGGGCTGGGTGTGCATTTCCAAGGATAAATTAAAATGATGGATATGCAGGCTTCAGCCAGAGCTGTGTTTGCTCCCTGGAGCTGTGGGATGATTTACCTGCTCACCTCTGGGATGAATGGACCTCTTGTAGTGCGTGGGGCTCTGGAAGAGGTGGACAATGCCCTGGAGCTACAGGATGTGCTGGCGCTGCACTGTGCACTGCAGGACCCCACCCTGGCCCTGCGCTGCCTCCAGCGTGACAACCTTGAGCTCTACTTGGAGCAGCTCAGCACAGACCGGGAGAAGAAGGCGCTGGTAGGGGCTGGCAGGAGCCTGCAGCACAGGGTACCTGTGCTGGGGGGCACCCTGTGGTCCCCAGGAAAAGGGGGTCCCCCTGGGCTGGGGGGTGGGTTGGCAACTTTCTGCCTGGGGTCTGAGCATGGCTGCTCTGTCAGCACAAGCATGATGAGATGTAAGACCTGACACCCCTGTCTGCCTGCTGCAGGAGCTGGGCTACCTGGAGCTGCTGGAGCAGGAGGAGGTGCAGGCAGGGATCCTCACAGCAAACCGGAGGGATGAGAAGGAGCAAGCCAGTGAGTGCCTGGGGGGACACTTGTTGCAAGTTCTGCTGCCTAATGCATCTCCAGGAGCTGGTGGCCCTGCTGGCAGCCTGACCCTGAGACAGGGCATGGCCACCTCCTGTGGCCCCCCTGTGCCAGCTCCCCTGTCTGTCCCTCAGTGCTGCGGGCTGTTGGCCGGATCAATGCTGCCGTCCGCCGAGGGATGCCGGCAGAAACCGTGGAAGCGCTGATGGACCCTGCAGCGCAGCTGCCTGATGTGCACCCCGCTGCTGCCCCGCTGTACCAGCACCAGCTGGCCCTGCTGCAGCGCCAGCACCTGCAGGTGAGAGAGCCCCAGGGATGGGCACTGGGTCCCCTCGACAGTGGGTTGGTTGGTGCCTCTGCTAGGACTGGGTGCTTCTGCTGCTGCTGCTTCCCTGTGGGTGCTGGGACTGGAGGATGAGCTTACAGGAGTTCAGTGTCTCTGCCTGCCCCATGCAGGGTGAGTTGGCACAGGAGGAGCTGTTTGTGGCTGTGGAGATGCTCTCGGCTGTGGCACTGGTTAACCAAGCCCTGGATGCCAAGGACCCCACCAGGCTCTGGAGCAGCCTGGTCAGCCCTGCCACGGGCCTCTCAGGAGTCAAGGATGCAAATGCACAGTGGTGAGTTGGGCTCTGTGCTGAGGGTTGGTGTGAAGAAATCCTGTGAGAGGGACTGGCTGAGGGACCTGGGCTTTTTGTGGGCTTGTTCCAGCAGCCTCCCTGTCCTGCACCTTGCTTCTCCCCTCTGAAGAGCTAGGCAGCTGGCTCTGGCAGGCACCCTCCTGCTCGGAATTCACCAAGCCCTCCACGGAATGCACTGAGCCCTGCTTGGAATGCACCAAGTCATTGCCCCGTGTCTCTATTGCAGGTACTTTGGTGACTTGTTGCAGCTGAAAGGCCAGTTGAGGAAAGCAGGAGTTGAGTTTCTGAGCTGGAATGACATTCAGGATAGCATCAACAGCACCAATTCATTGCACTATGAAAATGACCGTGAGTCTTGCCCATGCAAGATTTGGGCGTGCGGGGGGTTCTGCAGATATCCTGGGAGGGCGCTTGCACTGGGATTCCAGCCCCAGTGAGACACCAGAGAATCTCACACCACACTGGGCTGTGACTCCCTTGGGTGCCTTGGAGGCACCACATGTCCCTTCCTTCCCACACAGGAGTCCTGGCAGTCCGACTGGTCAACGAGGCGCTGCTGCAGGTGGACCCTGAGAAGACGCTGGCGGCATTGCTGCTGCTGGCGCCCTCCCTGCTTGACATCGCCCTCCCGATCGCCCCACGCTACCACGACGTCCTGTCCAGGACACGGAGGCAGAAAGCCCAGGTGGGGTGGGCGTCATCAGCTGTGGAGTACCTCCATGGCAGCATGGCATCCCCCTGGATGTGGGGTGCCCCACCTTGGTCACAAGACTGTGAAGTAACCCCACCCTAGCAATGCAGCATCTGCAAAGCAGGAGGTGCTCAAGAGGGGCTGCCCAACTCACCAGACCCTGTCTCCCCCATCTCACAGGCCACGGAGGACAATGGAGCTGTGCTTTGGTGGGAAGAGATCCAGGAAGGGATCTGCCAGGCCAACCAGGACACAGTGGCAGCCAGGAGCAGTGAGTGTTCTCCCCATGTGGGTGCTGCTCTGGAGGTCAGGGGACGAGAAGGGGCTGACATGAGCCCCCTCTGCTCCCGCAGTGGCTCTGGGCACAGCTGCCATCAACCAGGCCATCAAGGAAGGGAAGGCGTCACAGACGCTGCGGGTGCTGTGCAACCCTGATGTGGCTCTGCAAGGGGTGGTGAATGCCTGCGCTGATGCCTACCAGGAGCAGCTGGCAGCTCTGATGGCCACCAAGAGACCAGCGGGTAAAACGCTGGGGGCTGCAAAACCTCGCCCACCTTGGAAGTCTGGGGTGCACCCCTGCCCAGGGCGCTTGGTGGAAGCAGCAGACTCCAGCAGCTCCCATCCATCCTGGTATGCAGGGAGTGTGAAGCCGTCCTGGGTCCGGCACAGGCTGCTGGATGGGGCTGAGTACTACCTGAACCTGCAGACCCTGGAGGGCAGCTGGCAGTGCCCATGTGACGGCAGCTTCAACACCACGCACCTGAGCCGGGACGAGATCCAGGTACGTCAGGATGGGGCTGGGTGGGCACCGGTGGCATCACTGGGGCTGAGCTGGTGCCTCATGTCCCTGCAGTCGGTCATCACCCGAGTGACAGCGGCACACGACCGGGAGCACCTGTGGGCATCCAACGTTGGCTTGGTGGTGAGGCTGCAGGCGCGGCTTCGGGGCTTCCTTGTTCGCCGGGAGTTCGCGGCACGATGGCGCGTCCTGCGGGAGCAGTGGTCAGCTGCCATTAGGATCCAGGTGATGCAGCCAAAATCAGCCTCTCCTCTGAGCACAGGGACACAAACCATGGGTGGCTGCTCACATCATCTTCCAGTGGGTCCAGGGAATGCTGGCACTTGCTGCTTTGCAGTTTTACTGCCGGGACCCCTGAGGTGCTGCAGAGGGTAGTGGGGGGCTTGTTTTTTCTCACAGTAGCTGCTTAGGGTGCTGGTTTCCTCTTCCCCTATGCTGTGTTATCCTCTTTGCTCATGTGCTCCCTGAAAAACCAACTGGGAGTCACAGTGACCTCATATAGGTCTCTCTAGCTGGTGTCTTCTTGTGCCCAGGCTTGTTGGAGGGGGTACAGGCAGCACAGAGCTTACCTGGAAAGGCTGCACTATCTGAAAGCCAACACAGAGGCTGCAATCAAGGTTTGGAAGATTCTTTCTTCAGCCTTTGCTCCCATGTGGGCATTGTCGCCTGCTTGTTCAGCTTGTGAGTGTGGCATCTACCCCTGCCCAGTGTAGAGGAGCCAGGAGGGATTGTGGCACCTGGGCCAGGGCAGTGTGTGAGTGGACGGGGAGAAAAAAATCATAGAATAGAATTGTTCTCATGGGCTTGTTGGGGCTGGAAAAGCCCTTGAAGCTCATTGAGTCCAACAGTTCCCACAGCGCCGCCAAGGCCACCACTAACCACATCCCCAAGTGCCTCATCCATATGGCTGCTAAGTCTCTCTAGGGATGGTGAACCCACCACTTTGCTGGGCAGCCTGTGCCAATGCCTGACCACACCTTCTGTGGAGAAATTTTCCTTAATATCCAAACTAAACCACCCCTAGAAGTCCTCATGATTTTTCCCCTCCACCCACTCCCTTTGGCCAAGCAAATCCTTCCAGAATCCAAATGTTTGAGCATCTCTCCCAGATCCAGGCAGCTGTGAGGATGTGGCAGGCACAGAGGAAGTACCGGGAGAGGCTGTGCTACTTCAGGCAGAATGTGAGTGATGGGATGGGAGTGAAACAGCTCCTGGGACTGTCTTGGTGGGGATATAGGGAGATGATCCAGAGCACACAGTTGGATCCCTGTCCCCCAGTGCTTGCAGAGCTGCTGGAAGGAGAACTGGTGCATCCTGGCGGGGGGACAGATGGGAAGGAAAAGGTGCCTGGTGGGTCTGGAAGCCAAACTCTCAGGTTTTGTAAAGTGTGAGGAGAGAAAAAACACTCCAGTTCCATCAAAAAACAACAATGACTTCAAGATGTCCATTAAGAGGGGAAGGGAATTTCTGGGGGACAAAGCAGGGGTGTCAGCTGAGGGAAGTGAAGTTGCACCTTTGGAGTTGCTGCAGAAATACAGCTGCTGAAATACAGTGAATGGAGGGGAATGACCACTGAGGAGGGTGGAATCCCAAAATCTCTCCTGGGTTGTGGACACCCTCAACCTTGACACATTCTTGGCAGTGGGACTAGGCAGTGATGTGCTTGTCCAGCTCTCCTTCACTCCCTGTGTGTTTTAGGGACACTGTGGAAAAACATTTCTCACCCCCTTGTTTGTCTTGGCAGATTAAAGCTGTAGTTAAAATCCAGGCTTTTGTGCGAGCGAACAAGGCCCGTGGGGATTACAGGATGCTGGGTAAGTGCCTGCTTATTGCTGCTCTGAAGTGCGATGGCTAATTGGGAAGGGGACCCTGCCTCTTCCTTTGCTGGCCCTGCACATTGCGGAAGCAGTGGTGGGCAGGCCACTGGTGGCCCCTTGGCAAGGACAGGAGTGACAGAGCCTTGGTTGTCCTTGGTCATCTGCCCCTAAAAGCTTCCTGGGGGCTATCGCACAGCGTTGCTGTGTACTGCCCCATGTCCTGGTGCCTCAAGAAGATGCGTTTTGGGGAGGAGGATGGGGTGTCTGGGTGAATGCTGGGGGTCCAAGGGTCTGCAGTGGGAGTGGTCGCTCCATCCTCCTGCGAACATTCATGGCATTGCTGTGCGTTGCCACAGTCCACACCAAGAGTCCGCCCTTGGGCATCATCCGGTGCTTCATCCACCTGCTGGAGCAGAGCCAGCATGACTTCTGGGAGGAGTCAGAGGTGCTACGGCTGCAGGAGGAGGTGGTGAAGAGGATCCGTGCCAGCCGGCAGCTGGAGAGTGACCTGGACCTCATGGACATCAAGATTGGGCTGCTGGTCAAGAACAGGATCACGCTGCAGGTGGGGAGAGGTGGGGAGGACTTGGTTGCCTCGTGCAGTCCTGCTCTCCGTGGCATCGCAGTTTGGACTTGTCTCGGCTTTGCTTTTTAAACGGTTGGAGGGGTCAGGGAGGGGTTGGGGAGCAGTGGGGTGCCTCTGGCTCTCCCAGATACTGGTCAGAATGCCGGAGCCTTAGGCAGACCCTAGTGCTTCTCTCCTTGCCTGCGTGGCTGCAGGAAGTGGTCTCCCACTGCAAGAAGCTGACCAAGAAGAACAAGGATCAGCTCTCAGAGATGATGTCCATGGACAAGCAGAAAGGGCTCAAGTCGCTCAGCAAGGAGAAGCGGCAGAAGCTGGAGGCCTATCAGCACCTCTTCTACCTGTTGCAGGTGGGGCTGGGGGACTCTGCTGTGTCCCCCACAGTTGGGGGGACAGAGTGGGGACCTGGTCCCCTGCACCCTACCACACTTGGATTAGCTTGATGACCCTCCTCCCTGCAGACACAGCCAGTGTATTTGGCCAGGCTGATCTTTCAGATGCCCCAGAACAAGTCCACCAAATTCATGGAGTCAGTGATCTTTACACTTTACAACTACGCATCCAGCCCACGGGAGGCTTACCTGCTGCTCCAGCTCTTCAAAGCGGCACTGCAGGAGGAGATCAGGTGGGGGTTCTTGGGTGCCCTGGTTTTGGGGACAGGCCCAGGGAAAGCTGAACTGCATCTGCTTGGATGCTGTTATCTCCTCTGGCTGCTGCCTCCTGCTTGGAGAATACGCACACACTGGTCCATCCCCTCATCCCATCTGCCCCATCTCTCTCCCCAGGTCCAAGGTGGACCATGTTCATGACATCCTGATGGGGAATGCCACTGTGATCCGGCTGGTGGTCAGCTTCTACCGCAACGTGCGTGGGCAGAACGCCCTGCGGCACATCCTGGCTGGCCCGGTGCAGGAGGTTCTGCAAGACAAGACCCTCAGCATCCGCACGGACCCTGTGGAGATCTACAAGGCATGGATCAACCAGACTGAGTCACAGAGCGGGCAGAGAAGGTCAGATCCCAGGTGATGAGGCTTGTCTTGGCCACAAGGTGATGGGCATTGGGATGGTGATGGGGATCTTGTGTTCCCTTCACAGCAAGCTCCCCTATGAGGTCAGCCCTGAGCAGGCTCTCAGCCACCCTGAGGTCCAAAGGCGGCTGGATATTTCTATCCACAATCTCCTGGCAATAACAGACAAGTTTGTCTCTGCCATCACCTCTTCTGTTGATAAGATCCCGTAAGTGTCCTGATGGTTTCTGTGCACATCCTGGCAGTGCTGTTGGCTCTAAGGTGTTTCCAGCAAGGCCTTAGAAAGGAGGTTGGGTTATGGGGATCTTCCTGGACCCTTTGATCCTGCAGGACTGAGTTACTGCACTGTCAGCAAGAGCAACCCCAAATATCAGCAGTGCCCCAGGCGCTGGCTTGTTTTTCTGTTCCATTTCTGGGCACTTTACTGCTGACATTGGGATGTCTGCCAGGAAGAATCTGAGCTTTGTGGTCATCTCAGAGGATGAAGGCTTCCTCCAGAGATGCCTGGGGTGGCAGGAGGGTAGGGAGCTGAGGGGTGCTGTAGCTGCCAATCCCACTGGGCTCCTCCACCACCCCAGGGCTGGGGGCTTGCTGTTTCTTGGGTGATGGGTAGTATGACTGGGTCAGGGTGGACCCACATGCTGATGTACCTCTCCCTACCCTCTCCTCAGCTATGGGATGCGCTACATGGCCAAAATCCTGAGGATGTCTTTGGTTGAGAAATTCCCCAAGGCCCTGGCAGAGGAGGTTGATAAGGTAACCTGGGGCTGGGGCATCTGTGCAGTTTGGTTGGGGTTCAGCTCTGTCTGCACATGAAGGGGCAGTATCCCTCCACAGAAGGTCAAGTCCTCTTGACTTAAAAATGTCTCCAGGTCAACGTTTTCCCTGAGCCACTAAGGAAATGCCGAGAGTGGGCTTTTCCCTGCCATCTCTTTCAGGGGGGTCCTACCAGGCAGTGCAAGGATGAAACATCCTACCCTGTTGAGCTATTGCCTCCTTGGGACCCAACTCCCAGCTTATCTCATGTCCTAGATCGTGGGGAACCTGCTCTACTACCGCTTCATGAACCCGGCGGTGGTGGCCCCCGATGGCTTTGATATTGTGGACATGACGGCCGGGGCAGCCATGCACCCTGAGCACCGCCGCAGCCTGGGATCCATCGCCAAAGTGCTGCAGCATGCGGCCGCCCACAAAGCCTTCGAGGGGGAGAGTGCCCATCTCTGCAGGGTGAACCAGTACCTGGAGGACACCCACAACAAGTTCAGGTGAGCCCCAGGATGGTGTTGGGGTAGGAGGACAGCTGTGAGCCGGTGGCATGGGTTTGAGGCTGACTGAAGGGGTCTCTCCCTGCAGGAGGTTCATCTCTGCTGCCTGCTGCGTCCCCGAGCCAGAAGAGAGGTTTAACATGGATGAGTACTCAGAGATGGTGGCAGTGGCCAAACCAGTCATCTATATCACTGTGGGGGAGCTCATCAACACACACAAGGTCAGGCCATAAAGCTCATGGCAAGTTCTGTTTCCTCTGCTCGCTCCTCCTCTGCTTTCTGCTGTATTTCCTCACATTCCTCTGTATCCCACCCCTGGCACAGCTTCCCTCTTCATGACCCTTTCTTTTCTCTTTTAAGCAAGCAAATAACCTAGATTCTGCAGGTTTGTCCTTTCCCAAACCTCACATCTTCTCCATCCCCTCTTGGGTGCAAAGTGTGTTGCGTCACCCCTGGCCCTTCTTTACTCTCCCTTTGCATCCCCCTTTGCCGCTGACTCAGCGCTTCCACCGTCCAGCTCCTGCTCGAGCACCGAGACTCCATCGCACCACACCACAGTGAACCCCTGCACAAGCTCCTGGAGGATCTTGATGAGCTTCCTACAGTCCAGTCCCTGATTGGTATGTCAAACTCTGGGACTCTGGGCGGGAGGAGGGTGGACATAGGCACCCATTCCTTGCATGAAGCTTGAGCTGGATTGCTTTGGGCATGGGAAGCCAGGCCTCTGGAGACCAACACAGCTAGCAGGCCTCTCTCTGCCTTCGCAGGGGAGAGCATTGCCAGCCTGGCAGACAGTGCTGCTGAGCAGGTGCTCTCCCAGCTCAGCAGAACAGAGATCTCCCTCACCCTTACCAACAAGCTGGTGCCGGTGGCCAGTAGTGAGGACAGCGACACAAGGAGCCTGCTGCTGAGGTGAGGATGGGCTCCATGGAGGTCAGGAGGTTACTGGGTGTGTTGGGAGGGTACCAGCATCTGGGATGCTCAAGGCAGGTAAGGAACCCTTGGGAGGCAACTGAATATTGTGTGGAGGGTGATGGGCTAGACTGGATGCCTGACATCTCCCTCTGGTCTCTAGCACCAAGCAGATGCTGGTGGATTTGATCCAGTCCCAGTCAGGAGATTCCCTTCCAGAAATCCTGTGGACACCAGCCTCAGAGCATGAGGTAGGATGTGTGAGGCTGCTGCTGAGGATGAATTGAAAAGCTTCATGGGCAAACTGCAAAAAAGTCCTCAGCAAAAAGCTGCCCTGCTTCTCTCGGAGAAGCTCTTGTGATCCAGCAGTGACTGGACTCTGGTTTTCAGGGAAATCATGTGTTCTGGGCCAGGAGAGACCCACATCAAAGCGTGGGTGAAGGGTTTTGGTTGTTCCATCTCTGCATCCCATTCCAGCTGTGTTCCAGGCTCACCCTTTCTCATCCCTAGGAAGCTGCCCACGAGCACCTTGTGCGCCGACGAGCCCTGCAGGACGCCCAGGCCTCTGCCCAGCTGAAGTGCCACCACTCCCTGGCTGCCAACAGCCAGCTCTCCATGGAGGAGAAGAAGCGCAAGGTCATCCGCAACCTGCGGCGCTTGGAGAGCCTGGGGCTGGTGTACTCTGCCAACCAGTACCAGGAGCTCATTGATGAGCTGGCCAAGGTGTGCTGGGGGACACTGAGTCAAGGATCACCCCTAAACCCCCCCTGAGGTCCTGCCCTGGTGCTCTGGTAAAGCTCAGAATGGCACTGGCTTTCTGGCACTGCTTTGTTTCCTCCAGGACATCCGGAACCAGCGGCGTCACCGGCAGCAGCGCCACAGGGAGCTCCTGAAGCTGAGGCAGACCCTGGAGGGCCTCGATGCCAAGACCCTGTTTTATGAGGAGCAAATTGATTATTACAACCAGTACATTAAGACCTGCCTCGACAACCTGGCAGCAAGCAACAAGTGCGGTTCCTTACCAAAAATCAGTAATTTAAAAAAACCCCCATTATTTGCTTTCATTACTCTCTGGTTCTTGTGAGTCCTGGAGATGTCGGGAATCTGAGGGTTTGCAGATGGCTGGAGATGAGCTCTCAGCATGTGGTCCCTTCTCTTGCAGGGTCAGTGGGAAGAGCAAGAAGCTGCCATCGCTGCACTACACAGCAGCCCAGCTGTGGGAGAAGGGGGTGCTGCTGGAGATCCAGGACCTGCCACCCAGCCAGTGCGTAACCCTGGCTCCTGGGGAGGAACTCTTGCTTGGGGTTATTCAGTGCAGGGCCAGGAGCTGGACTTGATGCACTCGATGATCCTTTGGGTCTCTTCCGACTCAGGACATTCCACAGTTCTGTGACAGCTTAGGCAGGTAGAGGAAAATAACCGGGGAGGAGGGTGCACATGGGCCACTGTTGTCCTGCCATGGATGGGGCAAGTTGTTTTGTGTAGGAGACCACAGGAAAGCTGGGATTTGCACTGGGGTTTGGGCTGTGGGTCTGGCTGCTGTGCTGAGGGAGTGCACTGGGTGGGGTGACCTGCTCCTTGGTTGAGTTAAAGCTCTGAAGCATCCTTTGTAGTAGTGAATGGCTCTGTCCTCTCAGGTTCAGAAACGTGATTTTTGACATCATCCCCTGCAAGGAATCAGGCAAGTTCAAAGTGAAAGCCAAATTCATGGGGATCGACATGGAGTGCTTCCAGCTGCAGTACCAGGTAGGGGAGCCTGTCCTGCAGCTGCTGGGGGTCAGAGAGAGGAGGGCAGCTGGGGCTTGTGGGGACTGGGTGGTGTCCCCACACCTGCAGCTCTTGTGGGGATTTGGAACCCACAGGGAGCCCTTGGAGCCAGGCTGGGCACCAGGGAGGGCCGGCCAGCCCTGTCCCTTGGCTGGGCATGGCATGGGTGGTGCTGATGGTCCCCTCTCCCACAGGACCTACTGCAGCTGCAGTATGAGGGCGTAGCAGTCATGAAGATGTTTGATAAAGCCAAGGTCAATGTCAACCTGCTCATTTTCCTCCTCAACAAGAAATTCTTCAAGAAGTAACAGGGTCAGGTGGGGCTGGGGCTGTAGGGAAGGGGGACATTGTAAACCTGCCAAAGAGACCTCAGGATTGGTGGTGCCAGGGCAGGGAAGCTGCTGCTGGCCATGGAGCTTTCCTGCATGGATGCTGTGTGCTTGAGCATCTGCAGCCAGCGGTGCCCGACTGTTGAACACAGGGCTCAGCCCCAGCCCTGACCGCCCTGAGCTTGGTACTAAACCGGTGCCTGACCTTGCCACGGGAGGATGCGGCTGCTAAAACTTTTGCAGCATGTATTGCTTTTAAAATCTATTTTTTATCTGCGTATTTTGGCTGTTTAATTCCTGTGTTGTATCAGCCAGCTGCTCAAGGACACTCTGTTTCTGGACACTATACAGGTTTTACTGATGCAATAAAGGTATTCTAATATATATATATATATTTCTTCCTCACACTAAGGTGGGAGAAATGTCAGAATCAGTCTTTATATGGAGGGGTAGGGAGAGGCTGGAACACAGAGGCAGTAACTGCTTGTGAAGACACCCGTGAACTCTTCTCTAGTAAATTGAGGCGCAATAGAAGAATTTTGCTTTTTAAAGATGACTTTCATTGCTCGTCAGCCAGGGTAGGGGCAGAAATACAGAATGGCTCAGAGCCACTGCTGTCCCATGGATGCTTTGAGGGACTGGAGAAGGGACCGTGTCTCTGGACCACGTTAGTACCTGGCATCTGCTGTGGAACAACCCCACAGCACCATCTCAGCGTGGCTGGTGGTGTCTCTGTCGCCTCTTCATTTGCTCTGGTGCTTAATCGGTTTTCAAGTGTGGCACAATGACTGTGTTTGGCCATGGCTGCATTTAAAGCACTTTCTCTCTTTGTGAGCTCCTTTTCCAGCCCCTTCCATGGGATGAGAAGGGAGTTGCTGATGGTACCAACCTCCTCCCACCCCATCTCCATCAGGCACGGGAGCCGCAGGTCCCAAACCTGCTCCACAAAGGAAGTTTCTTGGGCGTTTGGAATAGGAATCTCCCTGGCTCCTCTGGTGGTAACTGCTGTGGTACCTTGAGGCAGCTCAGCAGTGCCTGATCTATCAGCATCTCAGGCTCTGTCTTGTCTTTGAAAAGTGGTGTTTGTTTGTGAGGTTTTTATGGTTTGTTTTTTTTTTTTTTCCCCTTCTGTTGTATAAATGCCTCAAATGGTGCTTATCCCATCCCTGACTGTGCTGGATTCCTGCTGTGCTGCCTCTGCTCGTTTACTCTAAATAAAGATGTATCAGAAAATGCAGAATTGCTCTGGATGATCATTTCCCTATGGTCCTCACCCGCTTTGCCCCTTGCTTACCAGGGTCTTTCAGGCTGGTAACATTCCCTACAGCCCTCATTCCCAAAGGCAGGTGCTCCCTCGACTTCTGGCTGGGGAAACCAGGGACCTGCTCCCTCACAGCAGTGCCGAGTCAGGTGCTGAGGCACCAACTCAAGCTCTTTCATGGGCAATTTAGGCCACTTTCAGACACACTTAATTCTTAAATAAATGCTATGATTACATCTCCTAAAGACTATGATTATATCTCTGCAGGAATGAAGTGGGATCAAGTTGCAGCACTTTTCCAGGTTTAAAATAAGACTGGGCTGCCCTTAACCTGTTGGATGCTGCGCCATCTGCAGGGACAGGATCCTGGAAAGTTGCTGCTGCACATTACCCAATACTCCATTGAGGTTTGTACCTTCTGGTTACCATATTTGTTTAATTTTTTCCCTCTTTGCCTTCAGAGGAGGATCCAGTGTGTGTCTCTGGCGGCGGCTCAGTGTGGTTTGTTGCTGCCAGCCACCTCCCCCAGCAACCGAGCAGCTGTTGGCTTTACAGCAGCAGCATTTGGCACCCAGAAAACCTTTTTTCTGGGATGGCTTGGGGATAGATGGGAAGCCTGAGGTAAAAAACTCCACCTAATGATATTAGTCCCAACTTCACTAAGCACAGTTGCAGCATGGGCTGGAGGGGATGGGGTGTTGCTGTAGAAAAGGTGATTTATTTTGGCTCCTGAGAAGTTGTGCTGTGGCCAACCATGACTCAGAAATGGGGTGCCACCTCTTGTCTTCTGCCCACATGTTTTGGAGAGGAGGTCGGAGGGGAAAATTCAGCCCTGGGAGGGCTGGAAGAGGCCTAGTGCTGGCTCGCTGAGCTCCTCCCGAGACAGCTCCACTAGATGTCATTGCAAGCTGGGGATAAGCGCTTGAATGGCTGCCGCCACCCGGCACCAGCTGCAGGCACTCAGCGAGTGCAGCCCCTGCCATGGACTCCTCTAGTGCCCATGCTGCACATGCTCAGCATGGCCCCAGCTCCAGGGATGGATCCACCACAGCCATCCTAGCACGTCCCAGTGTGGACAAAGCAAGGCTGAAGCTCGCAGATGACGGGGATTTGTCCTTACAGCACAGTCTCTCCTCAGTCTTGTGGGCTTTTCCTGGAGTACTGGGCTTACTGGGGCCTATGTGGTGCCTGTCCAGGCTGGGACAGTGAAAGGGACCATGGAGGAAAGTCAGGTCCTGCCCAGTCTGTCCCTAAGACCATCCCGAGAAGTGTTATTTGGGAATGAGGAGAAAAGGAGGCTCATATTTAATATCAGAGACTCCTACAATGGTTTGGTTGGAAGGGACCTTAAAGATCATTCAGTTCCAACACCTCTGCTGTGGGCAGGGACACCTTCCACTATCCCAGGTTGCTCCAAGCCCCATCCAACCTGGCCTTGAACACTTCCAGGGATGGGGCAGCCACAGCTTCTCTGGGCACCCTGTGCCAGAGCTTCACCACCCTGACAGGGAAGAATTTCCTCCCAATATCCCACCTAAACCTGCCCTCTGGCAGTGGGAAGCCGTTCTACCTTGTCCTGGCACTCTCTAGGAACAGGTAGGTGTTATTTCACCTTGACCAGCTCCAGCAGGTCCTGTTCAGCGCTCAGCACCTAGGCACCATTCCTGGCACACAAGCATTCCCTGCATGGCACGGGGAATCATCGTGCTTGCAGTGAATCCCCCCACTGATTTCCCCCTCTGCACCACCACACTCAGCTGTGATCTGGCTGTGCCAGTGGATGCTGCTGAAGGTGCCACATCCCCAGGTGCCATACAGCCCCTCAGTAACACAAGTCCCATTCCTGCTCCCTCCTCACTTACTGCCAAAATTGTCTCCAGCAACATAAATGAGCTGCCAGATGGGTGGGCTTTGGAAAAAAATAAAGCAAAAAAAAAGGAATGAGGGAGGGTTAACAGAACTGTGTGTATAAGTATGAGCATGTGTATGGATGTGTGTGAGAGGAAAGAAAAATGGCACCAGGGTACAGGAGACCCATTCAGCATTTCACATCTCACCAGGCTGGTTTAGAATAAGCTCTGTAGACTGCGGCACCTGGCATGTGTAGGAATTAAGGAGCTGCCAAGTGTCATCTGTGGAGAAAGGTGCCCCACACTGGGGCTGCTGCCCTGGCCTGGGATAGAAAAGGGGTTGCTGTGGTGTCCCAGGCTTTGTGAGGGAGAGGCAAGATAGGAAGAAGGAGCGTTAGATTCACAGCTGGGAGCTTGTTCACCTCCAGCCTGCTCATGGGAACCCACACACCCAAAAGGGATGAAAAATGGTTAAACTCGGCTCAGAAAGGTGCTTGCTGTTGCAAGTCCTGATACCACCAGTTCAGGGCTGCTTGGCCTGGTGGTACGGGTGTTGGGAGCTCGTGCTGTTATTGGGTGCTGGGTTCTGGGTGTTGGGTGCTGGGCAGGCCAGCTCGAAGGCAGTGCTCCAGCAGAGCCCCTGTCCCCACTGTCACGTGTCGCAGTGTTGTTAATCCCATATCGAAAACCCGCACCCCAAGCTGTGCCCGCTAATCCCCCTTGGTGCCACGGCTGCGGGGCTTGGGCTGCGGCGCTGCCTCGGCACTCCCCCAGCTTGTCCCTGCACCCAACTCCTCTCCACAGGTGGACCTGGATGTGCCCACATCCTCTGCCTGTTCCTGCAGGCAGCGCGACAGCCCAAACACACATTGGACACCCCTGAAACACACACTGGATAGTGGCTATACCTCCAGGTACATCCCAGCAGTCCGTGGAAGCGCCGCACTGCCCAGGAGGAGGGATTCACCTACTTGGCCAACTTGGCTCCAGGACACCTCTGGTCACTCAGCACAACACCCTTGCCAGCAGCACCGAGGAGGCAGGTGAGCAGCTCAACCTGCCCGTGGCAGAGTTGGGGTTCAGCTTGGCTGTGCCAGGTTCCTCCGCAGGAGCAGCTGCCACAGGCGCAGCTGCCTTCCTGGTGGTGCTGGGGGCTCTGCACCGTGGCTCCTGCTGGGATGGCGCAGGCTTCATGCACTGAAGAATAATATTGTTCCCTTCTGATGGCAGCAGCTTCCTTGTGGGAGAGGGGAAAAAGCACAAACTGAACTGGGGAGAAAATAAGAGGGGAATGTTTGCCGACTGTCTGCTGCATGTTGTTGCTGTTTGTTGTGTTTCTGTGGTTGCTTTGGCAACCCTGGGAAGACATGCCAGGCTCTAGCATGGCGGCTACCAGTGCGGTGTGGTGGGGAGATGGGGCTCTGCTCCACAGGACCAACGTGGCCCAGTGGCAGCCCCCAGTGGGGATGGGAGGCTTCAGGCAGAGGATTGATGGGGTCACGTTTGTGCCCAGCTCAGCTGCTGCCTTCCCGGGTGAGCCTGGGGTGGGCACTTGCTTCACACCCCATGGGCCCTCTGAGAGGGACTTGGCTCAGAGATGAGCGAAGGAAGACTGGCTGGAGGGTCCATGGGGATAGCAGCGAGCCCTGCTGTTCCCCAGGAACCTGTGAGTACCTGGGCTCATCCTCTTCCTTCTTGTCCAGAGGAAAGAGAGTGAAACAGTGGAGTCATGGAGGGGCAGCGCTCAGCAGAGGGGCTGCGAGAGCTTCAGGCAATGCTGATGGGGCTGTGGGGACATCTGCATCCGTCCAGGACAGGAGCCGTTCCTTCGGTTCTGGAGCCACGGCCTACCGTGGGCAGGGTCACACTGCTTTCTGTCTCCTGGAGGTTTGTGTAGAGGGGCTGCTGCCTGCGCAGGGTCCCAAGGGGCAGCGTGGGACTGGGGATACCAGGGCAGAGGAGCCTGGCTGAGGAGGGGACAGGGCCAAGAGCAGCTCGGGGAGGATGGTGCTGCCCCTTGCTCCCTCCCGCAGCCCCGGGAGCTGTGCGAACTGACATCTGTCAGAGCAGGAGCCTGTGTGCCCCGCAGCATCCCCAGGGCAGAGCAGTCAGGGGGTGGGTGAAGGCTGTGCCCCTGGGAGCTAGGAACATTCTGTGCAGCTCCAGAGACGTGCGTTAACTCTTTGGGGGCTGCAGTGGGAGGACTGAGCTCCTTGGGGATGTGGGCACTGTCATCTGCCCGTAGCCTGCAGATCCCAGGGTATGGGTAGAGATTCCTGCAAGGTGACAGTTTGAGGGCTCTGCTGCTTCCCATCCCGCTTTACATGAGAAATGCTGGCATGGAAAGATTTCATCCTGTCACTGGTCAGAAGTGCCAGTTTAATGAAATTGTTTAATTGCCGCATCTCCACATGGTGATTTTTTAACTGAAAGGAGAGGCCTGATGAGGAGTCCTGCCCTGAACTGGAAGCTGACTCATTCTCCTCGCAGTTGCGGGGTTATTATTGGATTGCAAATAAACACACCAAAGTCCCACTGCTGGGTTCTGGGAACATGCTCCCAGCCCTGCACGGAGGGTAGGGACCCAGGAAGGAGCTGGGTGTCCATCTGTGTCCCACTGCATCCTCCCACCCTTGGAGCAGGGGGGACTTTGTTGGCACCTGGAGCTGTCTGGGCTGGGGGGAAACACCACTTTAACACAGATGGAGGTCTGGAAAGTCCCAAAGTGAGATTTGCTGCCCTGTTCCCTCTTTGAAAAGGAGAGAGCAAGGACCAGGTCCCAGCTCTTTGACATCCTTGCTGTAGCTATCAGGCGAGACCCAATTCCCATTTCTTTGCTTTCAGCCCTGGTCTCAGCATCTCTGGGCGCAGCTTCAGCCCAAGCCCAGGTCTTGGGAGCAAAGGAAAAGAGAAGCAATAAGAAGTTGAAGTTGGGACTTGAATCCACATCCCAGGACGGGGCGAGGGGGCGGGGAGCGAGGGGAAGGCATTGCTTTCCACCCCAAAAACCTCTCCATGCAGGGCTGAGCAGAAGCTGGAGCCAGCATGAGTCACCCTGTGCAGCTGCTGCCAAGGCAGGAGCGACCTTGTGCTGCTGAGCCAGCGTGGGCTGAGGCCGTGGCCCCACCAGCCACGGGAAAGGGAAGCTTTTGCTCAGCCCGGATGCTCCAGAGGAAAGAATGAGCTCCGAGGCTGAAACCGCTGGCCAAAGAGGACCAGAGGACACGAGGTCAGAGAGGGTCTGGGGTCTTCCCCTTCTCTGCAGGGAGAGCATCAGGGCCTGCCTGGAGCAGGGTTTGGGCACTCCTGACTATTCCAGGACTTGGTGAGCGGCATCTGTGAGCCACCGGGGGATGGGACTCTCTGTGAAACTTCAGGGAAAAACAGATAAATCTCCCCTCTGCTCCTGCCACCCTGTCCTCAGCCTTGGAATCCTTCCAGGCTGGCACTCGTGAATGTTTTCCCCTATCAACTTCTTTTGCTTGAATCAGCGGACATGACTCACTGGGAGGAAAGAAAGCGCTTGGGTGAGCTGCTCCATCCACGGCCCTTCGGGGACATGGACACCACAGGAGCAGCGTCCCAATTCCTCTTGTCGCCAGGAGCCAAACTCAGCGCTGACATTCCCCTTGTCCCATGGCTGTCCCCTCCCCGTGCCCAGCCCAGTGGGTGCAGCAGAGGGGGAACTGGTTGAGCCGGTGCACCCCGTCCCGGCAGAGAGGGAAGATTCCTCTGGCAAGGAGGGTGACCCTTGGGGGCTGTGCCTTTGTCACCAGGGTGGCTACCACACCGAGGGGACTGAGTGCAGGGGACATGTGCTGCCTTTCCCAAGGGACCCTCAGAACGGAGCAGCAGGCCAAGCCCCTCCACGGCAGGTCTGCGCTTTGTGGGATGGGTGGAAGATGGGGAAAAGGGCTCTGTGGGGGGATGACTCCTCCTGGCACTGGGTTAGGGGAGCAGCCAGCCGGGGTGCCGAATCTCGGCTGGATTAGTTAAAGAGATCAAGCAGCTGAGGGATTAGGGAGTCAAGAGAGCTGGGCCACCTGCGGGGGAGGGAAAAACCTATGAAAGGAGCAGGATATGCTGGCGCCCTGGAGAGAGGTGTGCAAGGCCTGGGATTTGGAGCGATTAGATAAGTGAATCAGGGCCTCGGAGCGATTAGAGAAAGAAATCAGGTTTTACACCAATTAGGTAAAGTCCCCAAGCGATTAGACACAGAGGTGGCTGCAAGAGGAGGTCTCCCAGCAGTCTGTGGAACTGATAGGGCCAAGCATTGATTAAAGGAGCATCAGAGGCTGAGAGCAATTTGATAAGAAAACAAAACAGTCGATCAATTAGCCTGGGAAAAATGAGGAGGCTGGGCGATAATGGGAATAGGGAAGTGGGACTGGTCAAAACAACCCTACAGCTTTGAGTGTGGGGCTGGTGGAACTGCAGAAAGGGAGCGGAAAGAGGGAAAATGGTCCCATCTGGAGCCTCCAAGGGCCATTGGCACCTGGAGCACTGGGCTGAGATTGGTGGGCTATTTCATTTTGTCCTCAGCACAAGTGAATTCACAGCTGGCCTAAAGATGAGTTTAGTGTTGGCTGTGGCTGGTGTGGACTCACACAGCTCCTCGTGGGCTGCAGCTGCTCCTCCCATCAAGAAGCGCAGAAAATTCTGCATTTCACATAATCTTGGAATCATGGAATGGTTTGGCTTGGAAAGGACCTTGGAGTTCATCCACTTCCAACATCCCTGCTGTGGGCAGGGACATCTTCCACTATCCCAGGTTGCTCCAAGCCCTGTCCAACCTGGCCTTGAACACTACCAGGGATGAGGCAGCCACAGCATCTCTGGGCACCCTGTGCAAATGAATTTCAGAAAATTTCTTTTTTTCCAGCAGGTTTTGCTCTGGCTTTACCATCGTACACCTGGAGCAATTTTATCCACTGAGAAGGTGGTTATACCAGGATAGCTCAGCGCTGCACCTTGTCCCAGATGCTCTGGGAGTTTCCAGATACGGGTGCCAGACGAATAAGCAATTAAGTAACTCAATGGAGCCTTGAAATAATTAGACCAAGGAATGCAGCTCCAGTAGATGAGTTTAGTGAAGAAATGGGAGTGTTGGAGAGATGGAGATGAGAAGGGTGATCAGGTCTCAGCACAATTATCTAGAGAAAGTCTGCTCAAGACTGATTAGAGGAAGGGGAAAGAGCTTTCTGGGCAATTAGGTGAGGGAAATCAGCTCTGGGCAGGAAGAAAATAGACTATGGAAGAGATAGGGGTGGGAGATAGTGAGTTATCTCTGCCCCTGAGTTAGACAAGGGAGCTCGATAAGAGCTTTCTGAGGCAGAGGCAGAAATGAGGATGAGGAGGATTAAGGAGGAGAGGTGGGTGTGCAGCAGATGCCCGGTGCTGGGAAAGAGGGATGAGGTGGCAGGTTCTCCCAGGATTGAGCAGGAGAAAATGAGCCCTGCACCTGAGGAACAGGAGCACCAAAATCCTGGGATTAGAGCTAAAAGAGTAAAACAGGGGTGCAGGCAGTCAGAATGGCCATGGGTCAGAGTAGGGAAGGGAGCTGGGCATTATTTCCAACTCATCACGTGGCTGGATGCTTCCTTAATCCGTAAAATGGTATTAGTCCTTCGTGCCCAGCAAAGTTGAGAACCAGCAGATTCTTTCTGCACGAGTGACTTTGACTTCAGGACAGAAGAACCTGCAGGATGGGAGCCTGATCAGGGATGAGCATGGGGCGGGCAGCCCCTGGGATATGCCCTGGCATGTGCCCCGTGGCACCCAGTGGTCCCTGGCTGAGCCAGTGAGAGGGTAGGCAGGGGGGCAAGCTGGGGTGACCACAGCAGTGTTTTACCCCAGGTTTTAGGGTGCTGAGCTACCATGAGAGAGGTGACAATGGTCAGCTGCAGCCCAAGGTCACACCACAGGTCAGCAGCAGCTGCAGCTGGAGAGTGCTAAATCCTTTGGGAATGGCTGCATTTGCTCTTTAATGAGCCTTGACGGCTGCTGGAGCAGATTTTGCTGGTCCTTTCCTCTCTGAGACTGGCCCTGGCTTGAAGTCGCAGGGTTCAGTGAGGTCAGGCTCCTTTTTCCTTCCTTGCCTTTTTCTTTCCCTCCATCCTTGCACATATAAAAGGCAGTGGAGGGCGGGAGCAGCATCACCGAGGCACATGATGCTGACTCTGATACTGTGGGAAGGGGAAGCTGTGGTTTGGCTGCCAGGTCATAATTTGGCCTCTGGAAATGACCCTCTTGGAAAGGGAAGCGGTGTTTTGCCAAGCTGCGGCAGGGGCTCAGCAGACCCCTGGGAAATGTGGCAGTGTTGGTGATGGGTGGCTGGACTAGGAGAGAGGGACCTCATGAGCAGCAACTGAGGGCAGTGCTCAGCCCCTGGGCAGGGAAACAAACCCCAGGTTAACCCAAGCACCTGTGCAGGTCATGGAGAGTTTTCAGATTTGAATTTCTTTTTAAAAAGTGAGTTATTTTCATTTTTAATTCACTGCTTTTGCTCACAATTTGCACTCATGAGGTTTTGCCCCAGCTCCCAGTGGCTGCTGACAAGTGACAGAGAACAGTGCTGGGGTCATCCAGGGAAGGTCTCGTGGACACTCGCCCCTCCTGGGCATCACAGTCCTGCTTTTCCCAGCGAGAGGGTGGCTCTGACATATCTCTTTCACCCCTTGGCCTCTGCTGAGCTCTCTGGGACAAGCCTGGTTTCTGTGGGTGACAACATTATCTGGGACACAAGCAGAGCCAGGCTCCACTCTGGCCCCTGTTCCTTGGCTGGTGTGGATATCCTGGAGAGATAGCACAGCAAATTGTCCCCCTGGGACTCCATATGCTTCACCTCCCATCATAGGATGGAAACAGGGATTTACAGAACACCAGAGCCCAGCAAAGTCCCAGAGGCATGGGGACCTGTCCCTGGGGCCCACGGGTGTGTCCTCCTCCCAATGCTCAGACACTGCTTTTGTTTGAGCCTTAATGTGGATTTCAGTGTTTTCATGGCTTTTAAATTTTTTTTCCCCTTTCCAATTCTGATGAAAAATGTATTTGGGAAAAATAGAAATATTTAGACATTTCCCTGACAGGCAGTAGAGCTGGAAGAGCTGCAGTACAGCACCATTCACGTGTGCTGACAAAAGTTCAGTGCAAAGAGTCAGGCTGGGGGACGCAGCATCCTCGGCAGATCGAGCCCCACAGGGTGGAAGGTCAGTGCTCACCCCACGGGTCACTCCTCCTGCCAGCAGCCCAGCACCAAGCTGCCTTCAAAATCTGGATAAGAAGATGCATTTGAGCTGGTTTTGGGGAGGTTTTTGGTGTGTATGTGTGTGTGTGTACATATATGCGTACACGTTGATACATAAAATCTTGTATATACAGACATATATGTAGTATACTAAAATATACTATATAGCATATTAAACCCCACTACAGTAGGAGTTTTGTATTAAATAAGTAGTACTTTATGTATTGCAAATATATATTTTGCATTACATTGTGCATCTGTCAGGGCTGGAGAGGGGGTTGGTATTTGTGGTCCATACCAGCCCCCTGTTTTCCCATCAGAAGGTGTCTGGGCCAGTGAAAAGTCCATCAGGAGCCGTGGGATGCTGTGGGGACCTTGGGCATGTCAGTGAGGAACAGAGCTACTCTCCTCTGTGCCGATGGCTCTGGGATGAGCCCAGACCTCCCTTTCTGGGACGCAGAGAAATCCCCAGCCCCGCAATCTGCCTTCCCAACCCCATTTTTCTCCTGCTCACACCCTCAGGTTTTGGTCTCGGGGACATGTCAGCCACGTTGCCCTGAGCGGAGGGGCAGCCACCACACCCTGCGCTGGGGAGGTGACAGTTCCCATCCTGCACCCCACTCCCTTTGTCCCAGCCCTTGAGGCTTCACCCCATTGCTATGCCTCATTCCAAGGGGGTACAGAGCCTCCTTCCACACCCAGCAGGGCTGTGCCTTCCCAGGCCAGCCCCTGACCCACCACTCTCCCTGCATGAACTCCCTGGATGTGGATGCCACCTGCACACAGTCCAACCTGGCCTTGAACAGCTCCAGGGATGGGGCAGCCACAGCTGCTCTGGGCAACCTGTGCCAGGGCCTAACCACCCTCATTGTAAAACACTTCTTCCTTATATCAAACCTAAATCAACCTCTTTTAGTTTAAAAATGCACCCCCTTGTACTATCCATCTTTTTACTTGGACTTAGGAAGAGGAGCTCAAGGCCCCTGTGCCTGGAGACCTTGCAAAGCAATTTTCCTGCTTGAATTCTGGGGAGTTTCTCTGCAGAGCTGTTTGGTTGCCCCCTCCCTTTTCTAACATGTTGCTTGTGTAGGGTGAAATAAATGCACTTAGAGAGTTTTGTGGCTGCAAAACCTCTAGATTACACACAGCCCTAGAATTGCCTGGGTGGAGAGATGCTGGGAGAGGGCTGCAACAGCAGGACAAGTTCTCTCAGTCCCTGGCCCCAGCCCCTGCCTGGAGAAAAGAACAAGGAAAGAACAGGGAAAAAAAGGCAGCTGTTGCCAAACCACGTGAAAACCACCTTGGTGTTCTCATGTCCCTTTGGGAGAGGACACAAAGGTGCAGTTTTTGCCCTACAGCCGTGTCTATTCTGCCTCAGCCACCCTTGGTCTGGGTGGACCCTGTGGTGAGGTGAGGGGACCAAAGACCCAGACAGACCCAGACGGGATGGGAAAGTTGGAGAGGGAAGGTGGTGAGACCATGGGATGGGGTCTGTGAGCTGTCCCATTAGCGGGTCAGGCTTGCACAGAGCACAGCAATGCTTGGGTCGTGCACACATCGAGGTGTTGAGGCTGTGCTGCTCTCTGGGTCCGGCTGGCTGTGATACTGAAGCTCTGCCAGGGTGGTTTTCCCACTGTTGGTGCTGGTTTGGGGCTGGGGAGCAGCGTGGGGGCCATGGACTGGTGGGAGCACTGGGGCTGGCCACCCCTTCCCGCAGCCCCCACACATCCCAGCTCCATCGTCAGCCTGACCCCTGATTACACTCCACAGGCTCTGCATCGCTGCTGTTGCCCCAGCAACGTGTCGTCGCCACAGCAACCGTGACAACCTTATGTTCATTAATTTAAAAAGGTTCGCAGTGTAACAAATGAAATAGTTATAAGCTTGTCAGGGTGTTAAGGAACAGGGGCTGACAACTTGCCCTCCTTGCCTGTGCCACTGGAGCAGCCTGGCTCTGCTGTGAGGTCCCCACGCCAGACCTGGCTTCATCCCACCATCTCTGAGTGCAGTAATTCCTTCAGGCCAGCCCTTGGAGCATCCCAGCAGTGCAGCATCACTTGGGGACCTCCCCAGGGACCGGATGCAGGTGGGGGGCTGTGGCAGAGGTGGCTTTGGGGGGTTTGAACCAAAAATGCTTCTGTTAGGCCATTCCCGCTGTGGTGTGGCTGATATCAGGGATGGAGTCAGGATTATCCTGCTGTCCTACCCCAGGGTCAGCATGGGGTCTCTCATGGAGGATAATTATTTTCCAGCAACATGTAGAACCTCAGTATCTGCACTATTAAAATTAATACCTTTACCTTTGTACCTAATACGATGGAGAGGGGGAGGATGAACAGATCAAATACATGACTATACACACATATACTCCTTAGGAAACCTGGACAGATCACAGATACCCTGGATATCCTCAGCTGGGGGAAGTTAATCCCAGCTAGCTGAGCCTGGCAGCTGAGGTAAATCAATGTTTCCCTTGAAGTCCTGGGCCAGGTTGCTGACAGGTACAAAGAGGTATTGGAAAGCTGAAGCTGCTGAAGCCAGGGCAAAGGACAGCAGTTGAGGATTTGGCTCTTACTTAATTATGCACCATTTGCTGAAATCTCAGCGGATTTCAAGTTGACCAAACCCCTTTAATCTCAAATAAAGGCCATTCTCTGACTTTTTGAAAGTGGAAACACAAAAGGAACCGGTTTAAAGAAAACTCCTGCCATTGCAATTCTGCTTGGCAAGCTGAGAATAAGGTCATTTTTCAGTGAGAAAAGTGACTGTTTAGTTAAAAATAAAAATGGTGAGTTCTGGGCCACATTCATTCCTGATGGAAGCTGGTGCTGGGCTTGCACTGGCTTTTGCTAGCTGGGACTCAGCATTTCCCAGCTCTGATGCAATCCCTTGTGCCCAACAAGTGTTAGTTTGGGGACAGGGTTTGTCCTTTGCTTTGGCCCCTGAGCCACTCTCCCCACGATCACCCAGCGGTTCCAAAGCCCACACCGGCTCCCTTCATCTCTGCATCCAACCCTGCAGGCACACACTGAGCAGGCTGGAGCTAGTGTCAGAGGATTCCTGTGGCAAAGGGGAGGTAGCAACTGCTAGGGCCCCGCACTCTGCCTGGTGCTTCAGGAAGGGAAATCCAGTGAGCACCCTGGGTGCTTGTCTCCTTGCCTTCAAGGAGAGATCCTTCAAAATCTTTCTCAATAATTAAACAAGCAAAGCCTAAAAATAGCAGTGATATCTACTATATGTGGCAGAATAATTTAAGGGGAGAGAAGGGAAGAAAGTGTCCTCAGTGTCCCAAACTTCCCTCTTCCAACACCTCAGTGGGCTCCGCGTGAGCGCAGGGAGGCTGCTGGGTGTCGGGAGCCCCTGGGTCTGGTAGCAGATGGCTGGGATGCCTTCGAAAGCAGCCAGGTTTGGGGGTGTTTTGTGCCCTGGAAGAGGCTCTTTGGCAGCTTTTTATGCCATGGTGGGTTTTGGAAGGGTATGGCAGCCTCAGCTGTGGGTCCCAGGCTGCAGCGAGGAAGGCCTGGGACCCACAGCCACAGCTGGAAGCGTCTTTTCTAGCCAGGGCACTGGCAGCAGGCACCCCAGATCTACCCCAAAATAAGCTGGTGGCACAGTTTACCACCCAGGCCACGGTGCAGATAGTGCCGTGTATGGCAGCCCAAGAACAGCATCCCCAGGAGTGGCAGCCGGAGCCTTAAATCTGCACTCTCCCAAGCTCTTGCTTATCTCCAAAGCTCCCAGCACAGGAGAGGGGCCGTAGTGGAGCAGATAAACCCATTGCCTGCATGGGGCTGCTGCAGCCTTGGCTTGAGGGAGGGGCAGCGAGGTGAGGCCCTGGGCTGGGGGAATTCGGCCCTGGGGGGTGCCGGATTCAGGGCTGTGCCCAGCGTCCTTGGGGAGGGCTCGCACTGCTCTGACTCACATGGAGAACCAAAATGAGACTCAGTGTAAGCAGTACCAGGGCACTGAGGTGTGAAATGGGACTGCCACACTGAGGGTTGGTAGTGATCCCAGCCAGGAGCCGGCAGGCATAGCCAGGGTGTTATGGCAGGGATAACCTGGATGGCAGCGTTAGTTGGGATGCCATGGCAGGTTAGCCAGGATGGTGTAGCAGGGACAGCCAGGATGCCATGGCAGGTTAGCCAGGATGCTGCTGCAGGATTAGCTAGGGTGCTGTGGTAGTTTACCAGGATGCTATGCCAGGGTCAGCCGGGATGCTGTGGCAGGATTCACTGGGATGCTGTGCCAGGCATGCTGTGAACTTGAAGAAAGCTCTTCTTGCAGCATGGAGAAGCCATGTGGAAAGGGAGTAGGGCTGAACCCTGGGGGATGCCTGGGAAGAGGAGAAAGGGAATGGATTAGGAATGGATAGCAGTCTACGGGGCAGAGCAAGGCGGGGAACCAGCGTGCAGCTTCTCGATCCCCATTTGGGGCACCCCAGGACCTGACCATTGCCCAGACAGGGTAGCCAGCCCAGCCTCCCAAACTCCTTACAGAGAAAGGCAAAGAGCTCAGCCGTGCATTGCATAACCAGGAAAAAAGGCGTCCTCGTCCTCAGAGCTGAGTGGCTGCCGGCCAACTTTGGCATTAAAGTGGAGCAGAGGATACCGGGAGGGGAGCGTGGATTAGACAGGGAGGAGACAGGATCAAGTGAGCAGCAGAGAGGGCAGGCTGCCCACAGCCTCACGGAGAGTCACGCTCCCCAGGGCCACAGCCAGGAGGGATCCTTCCTGGTGTGCAGCAGCCAGATCTGTGGTGTGGAGCCCCAGGCACCTCCCATCCACGCCAAAGATGGGTCGAACCCACAGCGGGGAGGCTGCCTTGACTCACGGGTGATAAAGAACTCATCCAGGAGAGGCTTTTTGTGTGCAATGGGCGCAGCTCATGCAGCTTTAACTGGCTGGGTGATGGGGAGGCGCTGGGCCCTTTCACTAGGGCCAGGTGTGTGTGCAGGAATCACAGACAGCATCTCAAGGAGGAGGGGATGGAGATACTCATGTTCAGCACCGAAGTCCTGGCTACAGAGACCTGGATCTTTGCTTTCTCCGAGCTGCAGAGTGTGGAGCTGCTCTGGATCTTGCACTGATTCAGCAAGACGTGAAGGCTTGTAACTTTTGGGAGTTCTTCGAAATTGGGCTGCTCCCAGTCAGCAGCTACTCCTACACACGGGGGAGATGCACTTGCTTGGAGAGCTGCTGGAGCTCTACTCGCTGGCTGCCGCAGCCACTGCTTGCACCAGAAAGGGGCTGCAGTTTTATGCTTGGGAAGAAAAAGATCAAGTTAATTTAAAATTGCAAGGTGCTCCAAAGTGTTCCCAGCCTCCATCAGCTGATAAGCATTGTGCTTAAGCCTCTGGGCCTCTAAAAGGTGTTAAAAGACCCTTACCTGGCTGATAAACCCTCAGCAGCATGAGATGGAGGGTTCTGCTGTGCCCGTTCTGCCCCAGGCACTGCTGCTGTCTCAGCTGGAAACCTCCAACACAGACCAGCAAAGCTGCTGCCAGCTTGGGCTGAGTTAAACCCCAGTTGGGTTTGCTGCTTGCAGAATCACAGAATCACAGTCTGGTTTGGATTGGAAGGGACCTTAAGGTTCATGTTGTTCCACCCCCCTGCCATGGGCAGAGACACCTTCTACTAGACCAGGCTGCTCCAAGCCCTGTCCAATCTGACCTTGAACATTTCCAGGGCTGGGGCAGCCACAGCTGCTCTGGGCACCCTGTGCCAGGGTCTCACCAACCTCCACAGGGAAGAATTTCATTCTAGTATCTCACCCTCTGGACTCACTCCAGCAGCTCCATGTCCTCCTTGTGCTGGGGGCCCCAGAGCTGGAGGCAGCACTACAGGTGGGCTCTCACCAGAGCTGAGCAGAGGAGCAGAAACCTCTCCTTTATGTGCTGCCCACACTGTGGGATGAGCCCCACATATGTGGGACAGCACTGGCTGCCAGTTTGTATCACCAGGTCACATTGAGCTTCTCATTCCCTGACAGCCTCAAGTTCTTCTCTTTCGGACATTTCTCTCCAAGGTTTGGCTTGGCCCTGGCGGTTACCCCACGGAGTGTCAGCCCTGGTGAGCAGATCCCACACGCTGCAGCAGGATGAAGGCAGCAGCTTGCTGGGGCTGTTGGCAAACAGTCCTGACCAGTGGTCAGGCAAAGGCAACGCTGATGCTTTGCAACAGCAGTGGGGTCCTCCCTCACTCCCTCCAATTTATCAGGTGTTTTCCAAGCCTAGCAGCCATGGTAGTCCAGCTCAGGACTGGATAACTCTCCCCTTGCCCTGAGTGGGGTGTTGGGGAGGATGAGGATGGTCCGTCCTGCAGTGAGTGTGTTGCTGGCCTTGGAGATGCTTGTGCAGGGCTGCCTCTGCCTGTCACTTGCAAGAGTGGCCCCCACTAAGGGTGGCTGCTTTCTGCAACTTATTTTAATTTTTTCCCCCACTCTTTTGGTGGCTCCTATTTGAGGGCTCACCACGATGGTTCCCACTCACCCATCTGTCTGCTTTTGAAAGCTGAGCATTCCACAGGCTGGCTGCAAGCATGGCAGTGCTGCTACTGCTGGAGGCACTGAGCAGGGGCTGGGGATGCTTGAGGGGAGGAGGTTCAGGGCTGCAGTTTGTGCCCAGGGGAGCTGAAGGGCAGTGTGTTTGCGCTCAGCTTTGCATCAAAATCAGGGTCAGAGCCAGGAATCTCTGTCCCCCAAGAGCCTTGCGATGCCAGTGCCTGTGGCACGCTGCCCAGGCTTCCTGGCCTTGGGTCCAGGATCAGGGCGAATCCCATTTTAAGGCAAAAGGTTATGGGCGGGAAGGAAGCAATCACAAAGCAAACACCACAGCCTTCTCCAACCGCACATGGCTCTGGCACAATAAATAGAAGGGAAGGGACAAAAATAGCCCCCTGGGCTGAAGCATGGACACAGCAAGGAAGCAGGACTGTGCTTTGGGGTAGGGGGTGTTCTGCCACCCACCCTAATGCCCTGAGTCACAGCCAAGGGGATGTTCTGCAGCACTGCGGCTGCCAGACAACATCCTGGAGCAGAAATGATGAGTGGGCTTCAGGGAAGGTACCTGAGCCCTTGTAAAACTCATTGCACCCCGCACCTGAGCCCTTGCAAAACTCGCTGCATCCCACGCCCTGGCAGAGCGCTGGCAATTCCCCTGCATGCAAACCCTGTTCCCAGCCCCCAGGACCCAGCTAAGCTGCACCGTAATTCGGGCAGAGGCAAAGCCCAGATGTGAAGACACAAGGACTGGCTGGGGGCCCGGCAGCCGGGAAAAACACAAGCGAGTCTGGCTCTGCCTTTGGGAGCGGGTTCGGGGAGCTCGCATGTCTAATGGAAACTACCTTCCCTGCCCAACAGAACTCCTGGTCCCCATTTGGGGCAGGTTTGGAGCACGGCGGGGAGGGGGAGAGGGTGCGGGCACGGACCTGGAAGCAAAATGTGTTCACGCTCCCGTGCAAGCCTTGTGACGGGTGAGAAAAAGCCTCATCTTCCCCCAGCCAGCGCTGCTTTCCCCTGGGGTGAGCCAGGAAACACCTCCCGGCGGCACCAGGACACTGGGCCCGTTTGGGTGGGGGGGGGTTCAGTGCGGTGTCCCCTCCCCGCACGGCCCCGCTGCTGGGGTGCTCAGCTGGAGCCCTCCCAGGGCCCTGCAGCTTTAACCTGCCTCTCCCACGTGCTGTCTGGTTGTGCTGGAGACGGTGACGCAGGCAGGACGTCAATGGACGCTGTGGGAGAATTTAGACTTGGAGAGGAAGGGGGGCAGGGAGGAAGGGAGCGTTTGCAGGAGCGGGGGGCCGGCAGGGGTGCACGGCCGGGGCAGGCGGGAGCCCGCACCCAGCCTTACAGGGTCACCCGGGAGCATCGCTGGCAGCTCCGCTCCATGCAATGTCCCCCCACCCCCGGCACATGCTGGGGCCTCCGCCAGCTGCGAGGGCAAATAATCCTCCTGCCGCGGCCGAGCCGGGATGGGCGCCGGGGAGGCCGGAGGGCCACGTGAAGGCGACACTTCGTCCCCGCCCGCACGGCCCCCCCGCCTTGTCACCACACGTGTGCCACTCCTGTCCCCGCGCGGGTCGGGCACGCAGCGAGTGTGCTGTGCCGTGCCCTGGGTCACCCCGGCACAGGCAGGAACAGGGCTGGCACAGACCCTGCGGGTCACCGGGGCTGTCCCTCGGCGCGGGGCTGGAGAGCTGGGAGTGACCCCGTGAGTGCATCTCCTCGCACAGCTCCGCTGCTCTCCCTGTCCCCAAAGATGGGCTGTGCAACTGCCAAGGGCATCACCCCTATCCCGGGCCAAGGTCCAGCTGATGTGGCATGACAGGACCCCCATCCCCCTCCCTCACTTTCAGCTCGGCATACCAAGGGCGCCGGCATTGCCAGGGGGATGAGCTGGCAGTGGCACTGCCACGCCAGCGAGTGATGAGATGAGACATGAACTTTGATTCCTCCCTGCCTTTGCAACCCCAATCTTTACGAGCCAAACTGGTCTCCCCAAAACTCACATGGAAGTTCTGCTCCCAGTTGGTTCAGAGGGAGGAATACTGGCAGATAGAGACAAAAAGTCGTGGCAAGGAGGGTGGAGATGCTGCTCTGCAATACAAGATGCTGCTCTTGGCCTCTTGGCTTTGCCCCCAGCCCTCACCCCACTCCCCTCCCTGAGCTCTGTGCAGGAAAGGAGCAAATGTCTTTCCCACTTTAGGTTTTTGGGTGTCTTTTATGTTTTTTTTTTTTTTTTAATAGCCTAAGGGTGTAGGTGGGTGCATATCTCAGAAGACCCAGGAGTCCTGCCTCCTTCCTGCTGGCATAGGGCAAGGGAAAGCAGTTTCCACTGTCAAGAGGCTGCGCACCAGCTGTACAAAGAAGCAGCCTGGTGTGGGAAGGGAGTTACTCAGCATTCGGTTCCCAAGAGACAAAAAAAAAGAAAAGGCAGCTCAAACTGACTTTCCAAAATACTTTGAGGTTCATAGTAATGTTCTCGTCTTTGTCTCATAAATATCCTGGGTTGGATCCTTCACTCGTTTCCATCCCGTAACTCACAGAGAGGCACCAGAGCGTGGCGGCTGTGCATTATTCTGACTATTTTTATTTTTTATTTCTTTGGATACATGATCTCAGTTGATTGGAAAACAAACCCCAGAGAATCCTTGAGGAGAGACTGCAAACAGCTCTTGGTGAGATGACTAATCCCATCTCTATCTAAACCAACAGCGTGCTAAAAATAGCCCTATTTCTAACAATAAATATAATAAAATAACTAACTGACAACAAACAGCCCCAAAAAGCCAAACACACTGAAAAGTCCACTAGAATTACATATTGGGATGGGGGAAGGAGCCAGCCGGCAGGAAACTATGTCACTGAGTCACAGGGGTGATGGCGGCCGAGGTGCCCATGTCACTAGCGATACTTGGTCAGATCTGACCTCTGTCGAGATCATCTTTACCTTGCACCCTTGTGCCTTTGCTTTCTTTGTCCCAGATCAATGTGGGGAAGGTACACGGGCACCAGACCCTGAGGGAGCTCATCCCAGAGTCACCATCCCAGCCTTGAGCACCCACTGAGAGCCTGGAGTGGGACCTCCTTCCCCAGCTCCAGGTGCAGGTCCATCACCCTCTGGCTTGCTCTGTGCCCACCAGCGTCCCTGGGCCCTGAGCTCACCACACACCTCGGATAATTCAGATAATTTGCCTCCTACTTTCCATGCACCAGGAGCCTCCCACACCCAGCGTGTTGCAAAACAAACCCCTCAGCTGAGTCATTGGCATCGGGGAACCACTTCCTATCCTCCTGGCCTGGAATGGAGCTCAGGGCAGAGCTGGCCATGAGGAACAGGCATGATGGGAGCACATCCCAGCTCCATCCCATGTCACCCCAGGCTTTATGGGAGGAAATTGGATATTTTGGGCTTGTGCAGTGCCCTGTGCCGTGGAGGCCAGTGCAGGGAGACCACGTGCTGCTGCATGAATGGCATCATCTGGGTGAAAACACAATGACTCTGCCCCCATGCCCGGCAGCTCCCCTGTGCTCCAGCGACACTGAGAGTAGTCATATTCCCAGTGGTCCAGCTGAACGTGACCTAACAGGGCTCGGACATCCTTGTCACTGGCCCCCAGCCCCCCTTGCGCTGTGACAGTGGCCTTGTATGTGACAGAGTCATCACTTGGTATTCCTGTCTTATGGGGCACTGGAGTCACACCAGACTTGTGCTGGCTCCACGTCATCAATACGGAAGGTGGGCTGCATTCCCCCATTCTGGGGGACCCATGAAACATCTACCATGGAGCCTCTGACCCCTGGCACCAGTTTTTTCTTCCAGGAGCAGTCCCACACCAGCCTGATTTTTATTTTTACTGCTTTGTGTGGCATGTGGGAACCTGCCCAGGCTCTCCATGCCACATGAGTCCCTGGGGAAGGAAAGCCTGTGCCCCATGCTGACTCTCAGCCCTGCCATATGCCACTCCTCCAGCAATGCCAGCGGTGGGAAAGCTCATCCAGTGGGATCACCAGCTCCCACCATGGCACTCAGTACAGACCTGAGGTGTAGGTGGGTGGTCTGCACCCCCCCAGCCCCAAGGATGCTTGTGCCCACCGCCAACACTGCTCTGAGGCTGTGGATAAGCGGCATCGGACATGGTGGCGAGACAGGAACAGAACCTGTTACCCAGCCCCCTAAAAACCAGATTCCTGCCCCGATCCACAGGACCAAACTGTCCCACCATGGAGATGGGAGTCACTGTTTGACCTGCTGGATTTCTTGAGGGTGGCACAGAGCAATTTACCCAGGTTGCAGCTACTGGAGGAGCTGGGAATGTGGCTTGGAGCAGGCTCTGGGCACCGTGGCCCTGCTGCCGAGGAGGGCAGGGAGGCCAGTGCTGGCGCCATGTGCTCGGCTGTGGGAAGGGCCGGGGCAGAGCCGGGAGCCCCGGGAGCCCAGTGCATTGAGGACGCCAGAGACCCGCGCAGCCCCGGGCTGCGGCCGGGCACACTGGACAGCATCGTACCCACGAGGACTCTGTGCTGGTGCCGGACACAGAACTGCCACCTTCCACTGCCTCCGAGGACCGCATCCAGCATCCTGGCAGCACAGCTGGGACGTTCACGGGCAGCTGATGTCACCTGTGTGGCTTCAGAGACACTTGGACCCCACTGACCCACTGTCCTGAGCCCGACCTTCCACGGAAGCTGGGGCAGAACCCATCATGCCATCATAACGCCGGGGCGGCTGCTCCGGCCGCGGGGCTGGGCTGCACACCCCTGCGCACCCTGGAGAACAAGAGTGGGGCCACGCCAGACCCTGGGGGTAGGAGTGAGGAGGTCCCGGCTCAGCACACCTTCCCCCCCAACGCCGGCTTCGATTGCCCATCCTCGGCTCAGCGCGCCCCCCGGGCCCGGCTCGGCCCCCGGCTCAGATCCGGTAGGCCCCGGTTCCCCCCCCGGCTCAGCC
>VZRN01000475.1:146992-223870 GCA_013397935.1 Dasyornis broadbenti | reverse complement strand
AAAATGGTGCGGAGGTGAAGGAGGGAGCGGGAGGAAGGGGAAGAGGTGGCGGCTCGGCCTGGGCGCTGCGGGGACAGGTGAGGGGAGCGCGGGACGCGGTGGGACGCGGGGGATGCGGGACACGGAGGGAAGCGGGACAGAGGGGAATGCGGGTGTCGGGTGCGACACACGGGGATGGTCTTGCTGGGTGCTGCCGGCGGGGTGGGGAAAGCACTGGGGTTGCTCACCCCGCTCCAGGGTGGTGGGCGACGTCCCTCTGGGACCCCCGTGGCGACGGACCATGAGCCCACCCGCGACACCACGTCCACCCCCGAGTGGGACCTGCTGCGGCCTGGCAGGACCCAGGGAGAAGGAAGGCCCAGTGGATTTTGGGGGCTGGGGAGTGCCCTCCCTGGCGGAGCATGGAGTGATGACACGGGGACTGTGCGAGGCTCTGGGTGCCGGTGGGGGCTGCGGTTTGATTGGCAAGAGCAGATTTTGGGAGAGCAGGAGGTAAATCGAGTCCCGGAGCGTTCATGCCTTGGCCGTGCGCCGGCTCCAGAGCCGACAGCTGGGATTGTTTGTGGGGGGGGGGGGCTCAACACTGCAGCGCCATCCGACAGCAGCCAAAGCAGGGTGTCGTGGTGGGGCCAAATCGTGTCACCACTGCCACAGCCTCCCCGGGACATGGAGCGCTTCCTTGGTTGGAGGGACCGGCGATGCTGGGCAGGGATGCGGTGGCAGGGTGTCTGGCATCTGCGGCTGTTTGGCATCCGTTTTGCCCATTTGCCTACAGCTTATCCCTTTCCCGCAGCTCCCAAACCCCTTTGGCTTTGTCGTTGTTTTTAATTTTTTAATTTATTTTCCTTTTCTCCCCTCACATGCAAGAGCAGCACACGGTCAGTGAGACACATGCGTGTGCCCGCACATGCAGCTCTTCCCTCTGCACCCCTGAAGCCCATGGCACCCTCAGCTCTGCATGGCCACCAGCTGGGCTGTCTCCCACTCCTCATCCTCCCCAGCTGTCGGACCTGCCATGCGGTTTCAGCCGGTGACTCCCTCCTGCTGTGTGCAGGGGTCTGGGCAGGGACACAGACACCCATGCTGGTGTCAATTCCGCTGGCACTTCAGCTCAGTGCCTCTCCCTGCTTCCACCCCAGGAAGGCCTAATCCTGCCCCTCCAAAGCCCCTTCTCCCACAGTGCGTGGCATTTTTGGGCTGGCATTGCTTCACTAAGGTGGGTGTTCTTAAACCCCTGTCCCAGGACAGCCAGCCTGAAACTTCTCTGCCGATGGGGACGGGGCTGTGCCAGCCTCAGTGCAACGGGGACGCTCATCAGGCCGGGGGTGCAGGTGTTGGGTGTAGGTTAGGGTTATTCTGGGTATGTTCTTTCCTTCCCTGAGCCGATTTGGTGCTGGTGGCCTTAGCCTGGGAGCGCTGAGCTGCTCCTGTCCCTTTGGAGCCCAAAGTGAGCTGCTTGCCCTGCCATGAGGATCACTGCTGTGTGCTCCTGAAGGTCTTGAACGTCTGGATGGGCCTCATGGCTTCTCCTTTCCTCCCCTACCAGCTTGCCCTTCAGCCCCTGCAGTTGTCGTGGCTTTGCCAAGCTGAGGCATCTACACTTGTGCCGACTCGGAGCAGGTGGCCAATGTCCCCGCAGAGGTGGGGGCCACTGCTTGGGTTTCGCTGGTGCCTCTGCCACGGCAGGGATTTAATGTGCTCATGTTGAAGGGCATTAGCTCCTGTGTCAGGTGGCTCAGGGCTTCCACTCCTGCCTGGGCTCTCCGCCGGCGCAAACCGTCTTGGGGGCTCCTCATGCCGAGCGGTCATGTCCCTGTGTGTGCTCAGTCCTGCTGGTGGGCCCTTGGGAAATGCTAGCTTTGTCAGTAGGTGACCTTGGGCATGTTCCCTTGCTTCCCCATGCTTTGGTGTTGTTCTTGGATTGGGGGAGGTGGTTAATATGTTTAATCCCCCACTCCTCACAGCTACGGGGCTCCTGGCTCCTCTTGGAAAGTGCAGCTGTGGAGCTGGAAAGGGCTGTTGCTATTTTGTGCTGTCCCCAAGCGGGCAGGGTGGAGGCATGGATGATGCTGGAGTCACCCGGGGTGGATTTTTCCCAGGCTGCCAAGTGAAACAAGTGGGGTCTGAGTCTCATTTGATGCTGCAGCCCTTTACTGCGACTCTGGCAACATAAAGGAGCCTAAATATGGTCATAAACTGCATCCACTTCAAGGTCCCTTCGTGCTGCCAGGGCAGCCTTACGGCGGCTTTGTGTGAGGGAGAACAAAGCCGAAAGTGTTGGACGAGAAGTATGGGAGTGGGACCCAGCTGCCGTGGTGCTGGTGCGTGCTGGGAGCTGGTGCCGGCGGCTGCCTGGCAGGGAGGTGTCGATGCTGCTGCAGGCCCTAGCTCACGAAGGAAGCATGGACGTGAGGGTGTGGGGAGATGCTGCCTGGCACATCCCGAAGGAACAGGAGGGCTTCAGCCAGATGTGGATGGCTCAGCTACAAGCTGTGTGTCTGGCACCCTGGGCGAGTCATTTGAACCTTAAAAAGCATCTATGGTGAGGGGCGGAAATTGCTTTTCCCTCTTTTTTTTCCAAGCCAGAGTGCTTCCCAGGGTCAGGTTGGCATTGCTTGCAGTGTGCTGTGAGGGACCCGCCATGGGGTGCTGTGTGGCATCTCTCCTCTGATGGACTGCAGGGATGTGGCCGTTTTGGGAATGAAGGGGAAAGAGGGAGAGGGGTGTGGGTTGCTAACACTGATTCCGCTGCCCCAGACCACTGCTGGGTGCCCCTGACAGTGCTAGTGGGGTGCCATGTGGAGCCGTGGTGGTGTGAGCTGGCCTGGGAGGTGGTGCCTGAGGCTCGGGAAGTGAGCAGGCGGCATCCCATTAAATCCCGTTAATACCCGGGAGCACACACAGAGGTGGCCCAAGCCATGGCGAGCTGCACGGGTGGTGATGGGGCTGCCGTGTCGATGCTGGACTTCCCCACCTGCAACCAGAGCTAAAAATATCCCCCTGCCTCACCCTGCCGCTGTCCCATCTGTTCGGAGGGTGAACTCCTCGGGCCAGGGGCTCTTTCTTATTTTTATCACCATTTTGGCAGTCCCTGGAGGCTGAGCCATCCCGAGTTCAGAGGTGACTCTATTGCAGATGACAGTCCTGCTCCTGGGAAGGTTCAGCTCTGCCGCTGAGCCCGACACGGTGAGCAGAAAGCAAGTGAGGAGGAGGAGGACGAGGAAGGCTGGGGAGGCACAGAAATGTGTGGCTATGCTAGTGCCATGGGGTGGGTGCTGGGTGCCCCTGGCTGTGCTTGCCCTCCCTGTGCCAGCAGGACTGTGGGGTGCATCACCACCTTGCCTTCCCCCGACACTGTCTAGGACTTCACCACTCGATGTGATTCTCAGGAGTTTGGTTTTGTTTTTTCATTTCTTTTATTCCTCTAATTAGAGAAGCTTTCAATAAAAAGCTGAAATTTGTTAATCACTTTGTTTGATCAGAGCTCAGGCAGTGCTGAAGACCTCTAGGTTTTTCCCTCTGCCTGTGTGAGCAGCAGTTTGCTTTTGCTTTCAAGATGGATCTCGCTGTCTGCCTGCCAGCAGCTCTGCCTCCCCGGATCTGTCGGTTTGCATCTTGCACTCCACTTTGCTTTGCTTGTGGTTCTTTTTTAATTTTCCCTTTCCCCTCACTCTTGGTGTCTCCCTGCTGTAGCTCCCCACTGCTTGCAAAACAGACAAGAGCCCAGGGTGTACAGGCATCCTTTAAAAAATCCTAAAAAAAGTGCCCACGTGGAGAGCAAAGTTTTGTTAAATATTCCAAATCAATTAGGAGTGATGTATTTTGCAGGGTTGGGGTCTAGGTTTGCTTTCTCTTAAATGGGGGCTCAAAAGATGGGGGAGTTTGGTCTCTGAGTTGCATGAGCAGAGTTTTTTTGGGGAAACTTGGCCTGTTTTTGCGTGGGTCATGCCCAGGCTGGGGGGACACAGCAGCTGCTCCACGATTCCCGGGCCACTCCTGAGCTATAGGTGAGCACCTTTCCCTGTATAAAAGGGGGCAATGAGAGGTGCATGTGATGGGGGTGTGGGTCCTTGCTTCCACCATCCGTGTCACCTGCAGGGGCCTGGTCACGGTGAGATGTTCTGGTTGTGGTTGACTGCTGGGATGCTGGAACAGCTGCTGGGCCCTTTTCCCAGGGCTGGGTACTGTCATGGTGCCCAGTGGGGCTTTAAATAGCTTCACGCCTCTCCAGTGGAGCGGGCATGCAGTGCTGCTCTTTTGCTGCCAAATGCAAAGCCCAAGTAGCCGGAGTGGTGCCAGGCAGGTGTCCTGGTGCTCATGGTGAGGACGAGCTGGAAGGGTGGGATGATGCCTGTGCTGGGATGTGTCAGGCTCTAGCCACCACCCAGGAGCCACTGTGGTGTCCCATCCTGAAGCAGCCGGACTGGACTGTGCCAGGGCCGCATGTTTCACTCTGTGCCGAGCAGGACTCGTAGGATTTCCAAATGTGCAGCTAGGCCGTGGTTTTCCCGGAGGCAGTGTCCGGCCCTGCCCATGGCTGTGTGTGGAGGGGGTCGGCAATGGCCCGGCCCTGCTTGCTTGAAGTGACCAGCACTAGCTGGAATGCAGAGGTGGGGAGCTGAGCCCCTGACATGTGTGCTGGCCTTGCCACGACAGCCAGGTCCTGCTGGCACAATGGCTCAAGGTCAAAGCCGCACACGGTGGCTGCTGGGCATGAGCTGGCGCGGGGTGGAAGCACTCCCACCTCCTGTCCTGAGTCAGTGGTGTTTGGGGTTGGAAAGGGGGTAGTTAAATGACCTATTTCTGGGCAGGGAGGAAGAGGAGGAGGAGGAATAATTTCTCTTTCCAGAGCTTCAAACAGCTTCCAGCAAGCATCCGGCATAAACCCAAAACCGCTTCCAGGAGGAGGTGCCTGCAGCCCCCCCAGCTGGGATGCTTGGGGCACGGGTAGGGGACTGGGGGCTGTGGGGAAGGGTGACCTCCCACTGCAGCACGGCTGCTGCATCAGCCTTTTTTTTTTTGGAAGGAGGCAGAACAAATCCGTGGCTCCTGATTTTTTTTTTTTTTTAATTTTTTTCCCATCCACAAAAAGCAGTAATGAGATTTGGGAAGCAGCACCTGCTTGCAGAGCCAGGTCCCTGACCCAAGCCCACCCCAGGGCTGCCAAGGGATCATCCTAGGATTCTTAGTAGGATTCCTCCTTCTCCTCCCCCTCTTCCTGACATAGGGGGATTATCAGCATCTCCTGCATGGTGGATGCTGCAGCTCATGGCCCTGGGAGTGCTGGGGCTGTCAGCCTGGGGGTACCTCCTCTGGAGGAGCTTCAGGTGCAGGGTGTTATTGATGGATATAAGCAGTGGTTATAAATAGCCCCGCTTGAAAGTTTTCATCTTCCTTTTTAAATGGAAGTGCCTTTTGGAACAAAGTGACTTTCCTCCATCCTTTTGGAAAGCATTTTTTTTTTTTTTTCTTATTTTGAAGATGAAATTTTCTTTTTGCTCTTAAATTTTTTTCCTTTCCAATTATTGGAAGACTTCAGGGAAAGATTGCTAGGTGCCATACCCAGAAACACGTCCCCTGTCATGCTGGTGGAGAAAATATCTGGAGTCAGATTTGTTTGGTTTGGTTTCCCTTAAAAATGAAATTGAGAATGGAAAATATCCGTGGCATCAGTGAGAATTTTCTATCAAAGCAGACAAAATTTGGGGGCCTGAAAAAAACGGACTTTGCTTAAAACCTGCTGCATGAAGTATAAAAAATATATAAGTTAAATAAATTAAATTAATTGGATGAAGAACTTCAGTTAAAAGCTGGCAACATTTCTGGGTTTCTGTCTGGAATTTTTCAGTTGTAAAAGCTGAAATCCTCCCCCATGCCAAGCAGTAACCTTGAGACATGGAGCTGGAGCAGGAGTTTCCACTGGCAGGGAAGAAAAAAATTAAAGAATGTGGACGAATTATTTTGACCGACAAGCCTTTTTTTATTTTGCACTGGCAGTCACTGAGATTGTCCTGCCCCGCAGCTGCCATGCTCAGTGCTGGGAGCAGAAGATGAACTACTGTGATGAGGGGCTGGGGCAGGGAACAGCAGGAACTGGGCTCCAGGTGTGGGTGCTCTTGTTCCGTGGTGGCATCCATGGCAGGGAAGGACCTTCTGTAAGCTTGAGACAGCCAAGAAGTGGGTATTTTTCATCCATGTTGGGTGTACAGCGGCAGAGCCTGGCTGTGTGTTTGTGTAACTATAGGTGAGGGCTGAGCTGTCATGCCTTGTCTAAATATCATGATAAATGGCCCCCTGGAGCTGGTACCTGCAGGCTTCTCGCTGGCGTCCAAACAAGCTGCCAGCCCTGGGAGGAACAGCCTGCTTTGTCCAAACGCCAGTGGTTGGATGGTGTACATCCCCAGGGTGTGGTGTCCTGTGGCACTCGTGACACCTCCTCCGGATGGGGATCCTGGTGCTGCTTGGCTCAATGACGGGTGGCACGCTGGAGTGAGTGAAGACCCTACAGCTTGTTAAAATCCTGATGTTGCTGGAGCCTGGCTCTGCCACCAGCACCCTCTTCCTGCTGGGAGCTGTGTGTGAATTTTTAGCCTTTAAAATTCCCCTGCAGGGACCTCTGGCTTTAGCTCTATTGGACACGGAGCCTGGCATGAGGTGCTTGGACTGGTTCAGAACTTGCTGGAAGAACTGTGGGGGAAAGCAAGGTGTTGGTGTGTCACCGAGCGTCTCCTTCAACGCTGGCACCACCGGAGAGGTCATGGAGGTGAGGAGGTGCCTCCAGGCACAGTTATCACAGACTCATGGAATGGTTTAGGTTGGAAGGGACCTTACAAATCATCTCATTCCAACCCTTGGGTTTATCCCAGTGAATAAACCACATATTCCCTGCAGACATGTCTCTGCCCCTAGGAGAACCCTGCGATAGCAGCAAATTTATTTCAATATCTGGAACAGGATGTAGAAGGGTTGGGTGAAGGCAGGGCTCACTTGGACGTGGGCTTGGGGCGGTTTTCCATCTAGTATTCTGGTGAGGAGCAGCACTTGGGATCCCATGGGCAGTGTGTGCATGCCAGGCTGTCCTCCAAGAGCATGGACCAGTGTGGGGGCTCCCGGGAAGGGCTCAGAGGGTTGGGATGCAGCCAAAGTCAGGCCTCATCTCCAGCCTTGTCCCTTGGGCGATGCTTTCCCAGAGAACTCCGTGCACTGCTGGACACTTCACTTTTTGTGACTTTGGAGGACTCAACGTCGCATCTCCAGGATTTTAAGCACAGGGATCAATCATGGATCCATCCTCAACCTTCCCTGACTCGACATGGCCGTCCTTCCCACGCACCGGCAACAAGCCGCCGGGAAAACTAGCACCTCTCGGCTCCCTCTTTCAAAAATATCCCCAGCCCCGCGTGGATGCCGCTGCCAAGATGGGGAGCGGAGCTGGCGCTACCTCTTAGCAGAAATCTGTCGCCTCACTTGGCGGTGGGGAGGCTGGGAGGGAGGCTGGGATCTGCGGAGTGCCGAGCCCCAGTGCTTTCGAAAATAGAAGCAGAACAAATGGTTGGAGCAAAATGCTGGTGGCGAAGGCAGCCAAGGCTCTTCCCATGGCAGCTGGTGGCTGCTTCTTGCTCCTCCATCAATCCTCTCCCCAGAGCTGGCATTTCCTTGCGGGGGGAGAGGTGAACATGTGGCTCTTGGGTCATAGCGGTGCTTTATTGGGTTCGCTGTGTCCCCTTGAGTTTTTGGTACAGCTGAGCTTTGAGTGAGCTGTGAGGATGGCAGGGCAGGAGGGGATTTGGCCGTGCGAGATAAGGAGGAGACAAGCAGTTGGGTGGCGCCGGTTCCCAAAGGGACTTTGTCCCAAAACAATGACACAGGTGCCGGGTTGAGCCTCAGGCACGGTGTGGCAGTGGGTGCTGACCTGGTGTGTCAGACAGCTGAGCACGGAGCTGCTGCGCCTTCTGCCTGCTCCCACAGGAGGGGTTGGGGTCCTGGTGGGGTGAGTTCCTGGTTGCTCCTGGGGGCCCCAGGGGTCGTCGGAGCTGCATTTGGGTGCTGCTGGGGAAAGGCCAAGGGCTGAATTCCTCACCTCCTGCTTCCCTGTGGGCACTGCTCCTGAGGGGACGAGGCCGCTTGTCCTCGCTTCGGCCACTGGCACCCAGGAGAGGAAATTGGTAAGCCCAGCTCACAACACAGATTGAGAGAGTTTGGAAAAAACTTGTTAGTTGCCCTCAGGTCTTTCAGCTTTAGGGCCAGATGTGCGTGTGTGCTTTATCAAGCAGGATTTCACACCTGCCTTTGCACTGGAGAGGGTTGCTCCAACTGGATGGGGTGAAAATGGGAAGGTTGGGAAGTTACTTTCCTTATGGGAAGATGTTCTTGCCTTGTCCTTTCCAGTGGAGAGGACCAACCACCGCATCGGCCTGGGTGACCTTCAGCGCCTTTGCTTGGCAAGGGAGGCTGCTTTGCATGCCCTCTCCCGCCAGCCGCACTTGCACCGAACATCGGGGTCTTTTTGTTATGCAAATACAGCTTTGGTTTTAGCTTCTCAGAGATAAATACCTTTAAGGCTAAATCTGGAGCTTGGGGTGCTGCGGAAAGCGCCCTGATGGCCCAAGGCCTGACAGGCTGGATATTGAAGGTGGCAGTTTGGGGGTTTGGCTCCTCTTCAAGCATGGAAACAAAATGCTCTCAATATTTTTTCTCCTGGGGTTATATAAGATTTTTTGAAGTGCAGAAGGAGAGTGTTGAGTCCTGGTGGGGGATCCTTGGCACCTGCTGCCACCCTGCAGCTGGAGTTCCTACTTTTGCCGTGATGTGCTGTGGTTTTATTTAGGCATTTAGAGCTCAGGAGACCCGTTTTGTCTAATCATCACACTGCCCTCTGAGGATCCCCACTGAGCTGTGCCCAGGCAGCGAGGCTCCAGTGCAGGACTGAGTGATGTCTCAGTGCCCCTGACACCAGCTACGTGAGTTTTGGGGTCGGGATCTTTCTCCCACCCCTCAGAGAGTCCGAGGTGTGCAGGCTGCACAGCCAGAGGATGCGGTGCCAGGTGCCGCGCACCAGACCGGAGCTTTTTCTCACCTCCCCACTCGCGCGTGGTGTGGACCTGGCATCCCCCGGGGCAGTGTGGCTTCCTCTGGGACTCCATGAGCCCCTGGCAGCCCGTCTCTCTTGTGATGGGGGTCACGGGCCGTTGGTCTGGGCTTGGGCAGACGTGTTTATGTATGATCTTATTTTTATTTGTGTGTCTTTCGGAAATTTTTCATCACGGCAGGTGCCGGTTCAGTGCCCGGCGATGGGGCGGGAAGGGGTGTGAGTGGAGTGGAAATGTGGCTAAAACTGGTTTGGCTTCTGTTCATGCAGTTTTGCTATTTCTGTGCCACAGGAGAGCTTGAGGTCCCTAGGGTCTGGGGGTGGGCTGAAGCTGTTGGTTTCCTGGTTCATCCCTTCTGTGGGGTTACAGGTCACCTACCAGCCTGAAAACTCATAGACACTAGCCCAGGGGCTCTCAGGGGCTGAACCAGGGAGTGTGACGTTAAGAACACCCAGAGGTATCTCATGCCCTTGCAAAAAGACAGGATAGTGGTGGGTTTTATTCCAGCTGGGAGCTGGACAGGAACTCAGGGTCTCCCACATCCTGCTGGCGCTGGGATACCATGGGGACCTGCTGTGGGCAGAGCAGGTGGAAAACAAAGGTGGTAGAAAATAGAGGTAAAAAGGGGAGAGCAGCTCTTTTGGAGCTGCTTCTTTGCAAAGTTTTGGCACCAGCCGGGTGCTGAGCTGTGGTGGGCTGGGCTAAGGCCACCCCAAAATAGCGTGTTCCTGCTCAGGGCTGCCTCAGGTTCCACAAGGTTTGATTTAGGACTTGTCACTGTGTCCTGGCAGGGTGGCAGCATCCCCCAAAGCCCTGTAGGGTCTGGAGCATCCATGCCCAGGAAAGCTGCTGCCCAAATGATGCCCCAGAGTGGGTACTCTGGCCGAGAGACAGGAGCAGATCTTCATTCCAGGGAAGAGAAGGCTCCAGTTAGACCTTAGAGCCCTTTCCAGTGCCTAAAGGGCTCCCAGAGAGCTGGAGAAGACTTTGGACAAGGGCCCGGAGCAAAAAGGACAAGGGGGAAATGGCTTCACACTGACAGAGGGCAGGGTTAGGTGAGATATTGGGAAGAATTTCCTCCATTTGAGGCGGGTAAAGCCCTGGCACAGGTTGCCTAGGTTGTCCCATCCCTGGAAGTGTCAAAGGCCAGGGGCTTTGGAGCAACCTGGTCTAGTGGACGGTGTCCTGCCCATGGCAGGGAGTGGAATGAGACCATGGTCCCTTCCAACCCAAACCATTCCATGGTTCCACGATCCCCTGCATCCCTCCAGCTGTGACATGGTCCTGCTCCTCCAGCCTCTGCTGCCCAAGTCAAGGTGCTGCCTTGGTTCTTTCCTTCTTTTTTTTTAATTATTTTTTTCCCTAAATGCATTATCAGTGTGGCTCATCCGTATTTCCACCACCTTCTCCCTCCTGTTCTTGCGCTGAAGTCTATAATGCTGAAATTATAGCATCCCCCTCGTCACCATGGCAACGCTCAGGGATGTATGTAAAAAAAAAAAGGACCAGAAGCCCTCCAAGGATTATGACTTCAGTGAGGGATCAGGCTGGAGGGGAATCTGGGTCACGGCTGGAGCAGGCTTTTCTTCCAGCCTGTCTTCAGTAATTCCCTTTACAGTGCCTGGGGCCGTGTCAGGGCAGGGCAGGGCAGAGCAGAGCTGCTGCTGGCACCCATGGGTGCCCTCAAGGGGGTCCAGCTGCCCCAGGAAGTGCTGCTTCCCTCTGTATGAGATTGCTCGTTGCACATGTACACCGTGGCAAAGAGCATCCTCTGCAAACTCAGTATTCCCACCCAAAATCCAGGCATTTTAACCAAGTCTTTTTGATTCCCAAATGTGTGGTGCCTGCAGGAGTGCCAGAACCTTGCTCCCCCTCCACCCGGCTTTGTGCAGAGCAAGTTTTCTCTCTCATCCCCCAAAATAAACAGGACTTTTTTTTATACATTTTTTTTCTCCTCTTCTTCTTTTTATTTTTTTCCCTCCCTTTTTCCACGCCCCCAGAGCCGCTGTTGCTGGTGGCAGGGAGCCCAGACTCTGTAGGAACTCAGAAATGCTGCAAATCCAAGCCCCGGCTGCCCTCTCAGTTTCGCAATCCTTTGGAAGGGGGGAGAGAGAAGGAATAAAATGGGAGGGGATTTTTCTTTTCTGTATTAGAGACTTATAGACTTTCCCACCGGTAGGGACAAGGAGCTGGAGCCGAGCAGCCAATTTCCTACAGTAAGTTTCCAACACTGCTCCTCCCTGGCCCCTGCAAAACTGTCTCCAACCTTGCCTATGCAGGGTTGGCTTGGTTAAATTTTTGGAAAACCATTGGAGATGCTGGTGGAGGGGTTGGCAGGGTGAGGGGCTGCTAATGCGGGGGGTGGTGATGCAGCTCAGTGGGCCAGCTGGTGATGCTAGGGCAGGGAAAAGTCAGCTCACATGGTGTTTTTGAGCTGTTAAAGCCTTTTTTCCACCTGTTTTTTGGTTGCATGTGAACCCTTTGGCTTGGGCTTCGTGGTGGTGCCGCAATAGCCGCTGGCAGCTGCTGGCCCCTCAGGCTCGCTGCTGTTGGGGCATCTTCCCCCGCTGTCTTCATCCCCCTCCGCCATTTGTCCTCTCGAGGTTTGTGGTCCATTTATTTTTAGGTAATTACGATGTCCGGCTGCTGGAGAGGCCGGTCAGCACTGTGCAGCCGGACAAGGGAGGGGTTTGTTGGCCACTGTATTTTAAGCAGTTGGTTTCTTACAGGCGAGAGCTTGTCCAGCTCCTTGCACTGGTGTGGAGGGGCGCAGCCAATGCCACGGTGGCTCTTGTCCCCACAGATGCCACTTTACCTGTGCCTGGTGCTGGGCATAGGGCGGGGTGCGAGGGTTCAGCTCCTGGCCCTGCTCTGCACTCTCATGCAGGATCTGACCCTCTGCCAGTGCTCCTGCTGGAGGAAAAAATCCTCCCTTGAGCTGTGCCTGGATGAGATCTGAGTGCCGGCAGCTCTGCTCCCAGTATCCAGTGATTAATGGGATTAAATTGGTGCCCCTAGTGAGGTTTTTTTATTTTGCATCTGGTTTTCTCAAGACTTTTTAGGCAGGGGGAGGCCGGGGCCATGTCGCGCTGAGATCTGATTAGATAAGGGAGAGCTGCCTGTGAACAAAATTCCTACCGGATAATTATTTATACCTCCATGTGCGTCACTAATAAACATCTGGATCTGCTCCAAACATCTTCATTTGATTTGTTTTGTAGTCTCTCAACAGGGACTTTTCTCAGCTCCCCACCTCCCTCTTGTCGCGTGGCTTTTGAGGACTTGACTGAAATAAGGGGTGGGTTTGAGCTTACCCCACTGCTCATGGGACGAGCCTATCCCCCAGCACCAGCCTTGCTTGCCCATTTCCCTCCAGGCATTACCACTCCTGGGGCTGGTTTAGCAAACTCCCATTCCTGGATTCCCGTGATGGAGTGATAGTCATGTTGCCCTTTCTTGGGAGGAGAAAATTTCTGGTGTTGGTGGTTGCAGAAGAAAATACGAGGCCAACACAACCCAAAATGCAACCCCAGATGTGTTGCTTTCTATTTTAAACATCCTCGTTTGATTTGGGGGCGAACCAGACTCCTGACCTTTCGGAGCACGTGGGGCTGGCAGTCACACCGAGCTCTCCCAGGCCAGGGCTGACTTCTTGCTCTGTTTGTGTAGAGCCAAGAAATTACTATTAATAACTTTCCCTGAATGAGAGTTGAGTACCTGCTTCCCTGGGGCTCCTTGGAAGGCTCCGGCTCGGGTGGATAACATCAACAGTCATTATGAACGGGACTGAGAGCATCGGGTGCAGCTGGGATGCAGATGGGAAGGGACTGGTGTGGGAGGGGAGAGATGAAGGGAGCCTCTGACCAGCTGTGAAGTGCCTTGGGCAGGGCTTGCAGGCGCCACGAGCCATTTTTTGTGTGTTCCTCCATCCTTTTTGCAGCCCTGGCCCCTCTTTGCATGAATGCAATGCAAAAACCATCATGAGTCGCTGGAGCTGGTGGCAAATGCCAGCTCCCATCCATGTTGGCTGTAATCTGTGTCTCACCTCTGCCGGGCTCTCAGGAAAAGAAATTAAATAAATAAAAAAGTTTCAGCCTTGCACCCAGCCTTAATCTCTTTAAACTGTATTTTGCTAATCCTTCATTAGGATCTCATTGTGAGCTTGTTATCCCGTTAGGGCTGAGCCATGCGCGGCGGCGCCTGCGGAGCCCGGTGGAAAGGGACTGTGTTGGCCCTGCTGAGGCCACGTGCTCCACCGGGATGTGCCAGCAGCGCCAGCGAGGTGGGCTCAGCTCTCGGGAATGGGTGTCTGTGCTCCATCCGGCTGCTGCACTGGGGTGGATGCAGGCTGGGTGCTGGGTGCTGGCAGTACCGGGGTCTTTGGTGTGAACTGCAGGGATGTTGTTTCTGTTTATCTTCCCCTCCATTCCTTGATGTGCCCGTGTGGAGTGTTGGAGCTGGGGAGGGGTTGTCATGTAGAAAGTGCTGGTTTTGGTTCGTACCCATGCTTGGTCAGCCTTTGGAGCATTTCTGGGAGCACCCACAGCACCAGGGCCAGGTGCCAAGGGCAAGGTTTTAGCTGGGGTTATCCAGGAAGCTGGTAGGAGGTGATCCCAAAGGGCTCATCAGGAGCAGCGCAAGCTCGGTGTGTGCTGAACTCCCTTCCCGCTGTCACAGGAGCCGTAGAAAAGGGCATCAGTTGGAGCCGGCATGCGCAGGCAGATTCCTTCACTTAGGGAGTGGTGCTCTCCCGCTGGGAGGCTGTGCTGGTGCCCTGTCCCAGCCTGGCACAGCTACACTCTCACTCTGCAGCACCCAGCCTTGGCACCCTCCCCTCCACACTGGGACCTTCTCGGGGTGACTGGCAATGGCAACAGCTCTGCAGCACCCAGAGGGCTGGGATACCTGCATGCCATGTTTCTGGAAGTTCTTGCAGGAAGAGAGCGGCTCTGCACGAGGCTACAGCCGGAGAAGTGAGAAGTCCATCCTGCTGGATAATGGAGCAGGGCTGAGCCATGCAGGCTGCAATCGGCGGGAGCAGGAGATGGTCTGCAGAGCCGGTGCAGAAAGCAAAACAAAACCCACACACCCACACGTTCCCACATGCGCAGGCACACACAGCAGCGAGCCGGCAGGGAGGGGATCCGCCGGCAGCCAGCGTCGAGACTCGATTTAATTTGGTGGAAAATGAAAATTGTTGCGGCAAGCGAGAGGGTTCCTGGCTTTTCTTTTTCTCCCTCAAAAAAACATTAAGTGGGATTTTCACCTTCGCTGGGGTTTTTTTGTGCAGAAACATGGCTCTGAAGAGAAGCCTGGTGGCTAAAAGAGTTGCTGCCTGTTTTGTGCTTTCCTGCCCAGCCTCCTCCCTGCTGGAAGGTCTTGTGGGCACGTGTGTCACCGTGTCCTTGTCCACTTCTGCAGCGGGTCCAGGGAGGGAGGCGTCTCCTGTGACATTGCCCAGCAAGTGACAATGGACTCGGTTCTAAGCCTGCACGTGGCTTTGCCTGAGAGCCTTGGGTGGTGTTTAAATTACTACACATTTATTTGCCTCCAGGTTGGGGAGCATCTCTGCAGGTCATGCTTTTGGGCAGTGTTGGGGCACAAGGGCACAGTGAGGGGCTTCTGGCATCCTTCACCTGTGGGAGATGGGGTCTCTCAGGGAACCCAAACAACTCAGATTCCGGGGGTAGGACTGACAGGCTCTGGCTCTTGCCGTGGCTGGGGCGGTGCTGTGCCCACGCTCGCTCTGTGCTGGGGCAGCAGTGGTCCCGCTCCCTGTGAGGGACTTCACCTCTACACCAGAGCACACTGGAATTGTGAAGTGTTGTGAGATGAGATCTATGCTGGCTTTTATCTTTCCAGAAAATGAGGATAGCGAAGTCCAGGAGGATTGTATCCCTGCGCTTCGCTCTTTTTCCCTGGATTTTGCAGCCCTTTGGGCTGCTCCTCCCAGGGGCTTGGCTGGGACCGTGCCTCCCTTGCTCCCTGTGGCTGGGAAGGTAGAGCTTTTCCAAATGCCTGTCTCCCCTTTTCCTGTGCCTATAATTAGCCCTGGCTCCGTGCCACCATATACTGTACGATCCTGGAAAGAGGTCATGGCTTTGCTGAAATTCTTGGGAACAGAGCTGCCTTTGCAGCTGGGAAAGCGGCGCAATTTCCAAGCAGATAAGAAATAGGGCAAATGCAACTCTGTTCCCTGCTGTAATTTATGGGCTCTGGGGATGGCATCCGATGGCCTCCTCCCTCTTCTGGCTCTTCACGTGCTTGGGAGAATGGTTGAGTCTGTCTGGACTGGTGAAGAAGTTCCCAGCTCTGGTACGCTGTCTGGTGGTGGTGGGTGAGGAGGGTTCTGTCTTCTCCTGGACTGCTGGGTCTGGTTTTCCCCTTCTGCTGGATCGTGTTGAGGTCTTGCCTGGGGCTAAAGAAGGAAACAAACCCAGTTTTGGGTGTGTGTGGTCCTTTTCACTTCTAAAACTTCTCATTTTTATGAACTCCCCACAATGGAACTTCCTTTGCAGCAGGAAAAGCATCATCTTGATGACCTTAAAGGTCTTTTCCAACTGAAATGGTGCTATAATTCTGCAATTCCATGATCTCTGAGCAGGTGAGGAATGGGACTTGGCGTTTCTCCCAAGGAGGGCAAAACCCACAGAAGCAGAAGGGTCTGAAGGGCTGGGGAGGATTTTCCTGCCTCCAAACCCTCCTGTGCAAACTGGTGAAAAACTCAAAGTGAAAAGAATATTTTGAAAAAAGAAATCTCCCCTCTTCAGAAAAGAGAGACGGAGACACAGCAAAATCCCCCATTCAGAAGTTTCCCAAAGTTCTGCTATTGTTTCTCTGCCCCCGTACAGTCATTCTGAGAAAAAAAACAGGCTAAATCCACCCAAAAAGGACAGGAATGGAGAGCAAGGGCTCGAGTTTCCATTCCAGGCAGGACTCTACACGTGCTGTATCCCCCCAGCAGCGTCCCGCTGCTGAGCCAATTGTCCCTTTCCAAAGGAGAGATTAGCTGCAAAAATTACGAGATTAAAAAGCAAAACACTTTCTGTTTGTTGTAATTGGCTTCTGGGCCAGTGAGCTGCTTCACTTCCCTTCTTTCCCTTTTACATCTGAGTGCTCTGATTTTCACTTTAGTGACTGAAGGGGTTTTGAGGGGAAGAAGCACCAAGGATGCCAAGGTCCATGGGCTGCTGCTGGGTTCCCTTTGGCAGCACCACGAGTTTTTCTGTCCATTGCAAGTATTTTGCATTTGCTGTTGCCAGTGTGTTCCAACTGAGGGTTGCATTTGGGATGTGGGACTTTTCCAAGGGTCACTGCAATGGTTCTGTTAGAGGGAGGTGATGCTTGTACTGGCCACGGAGGTTTTGTTGCCCCATGGGGCACGAGTTGTTTAAGGAGCACAGGACAGTCTCCTATGGATTCATGCTGTTCGGCTGAGATTAACCAAATTACGCTGAAATCTTCTTTTTTCTCTGTAGGTGCCTATAAACCCCCTTCTGCTCCCCCCTTGCAGTGGTGTACGTGGGGGGTGATGTAGGAGTTGCTGATGATGGCACCGAATGTGCGAGTGTTTCTCTGCACCTCACTGGGGAGAAATATTTTAATCCTTTTTTATTGTTGTTGGCTTTTTTTAAAAAAAATAGTACACCTGAAGTTTAAGTAGGTGCCCTCCCTGCAGAGATTTGCCAAGGATGTGAAGGGAACTGGGGCTTGAACTGGGAGATTTGGGTAACCCCAAGGATGAATTTGTCTCTGGCTTGAGGTTTTCCCCCACTTGGGTTTTGGAGGCAGCTGGGTAGCAAAGTCTTGCTCCATCAGGATGTGATTCCTGCTTTTCTGGATGCAACCCTGTCTTAGCAGCCAGTGAGGACCCATGCTCAGCCACTGGCCTCAGTGTTTGTACGGGGGTTCAGGGTTTGCATACTGGCTGTGGGGTGAACACCCCTTTTGCTTCCCGAGGCTGAGCAGCCCTGGCTTGGGCTCGGATCACATCTGTGCCAGGTGGTTTTCCAGCCCCTTGCAGGGGTTTGTCTGATGGATGCTGCTGTCGATGGCTGGCACTGGTAGGCTGGGTGCTGGAGTGGAGCTGGGAGGAGTTGTTGAAGGGTGCTGGAGGCAGCAGCCCTGGCCACGGCTGGCTATGCTCTGGACACACTGGAGGGGCTGTAGCACAACCGAGAATTAAGTGTGAGTCTCTCAGGTGCCACTATTTGACCATGGAGCCACCTCTCCTACCCACAAGAAGCACCCTTTTCTTTCTTGTTTGCAAGTTGCCCTTATAAACAGGTTTAAAAAAAGCTCTCAGCTTCCAGCAATGGCCACAGGGCTGGGCCAGGATCTGTCTCTATTCCCGGGAGTGGGAGACAGCAGCAAGGGGCAGGTAGAGGTTTGCCTGATCCCCCTTCCTCATGAGTGCTCACCTCCTCCCTCTGCCTTCACAATGATGTTGGAAGGGATTTTGGGGGATCATCCGGCAGCCCGTGCTGGGAAAGCCCTCTGCCCCACCAGCATGTCACCCAATTGCAGCTGAGAGGTGTCTTGGGGCCTGCTACCATCTGTCAGAGCGGGGAGATAGATGAGCTGGAGGTTTTGGACATGGGTGATCGTGTTTGTTTGGTTTCCATGGGGAGAGGCCAGGCTGAACGACCAGTGGCAGGCTGAGCTGCCCAGGGAGGCTGCAGCGATGAGGAAGGTCCCCAGGGCCGGCAACTGCTGACTCAGGTGATGGCAGGGCGAGGCCGTGAGGGGCCTGGGCTTTGCTCTTAGCGCTGATGATTGTCTCTTGTCCTCCCTTCCACTCGGCTCTGGCATGCGCTGCCCAGCCACACCTCACCTGGTGGCCCTGGAGTTTGGACCTGTCTGGCAGAACCAGAGCTGGGGCTGGGACTGAGCTGGCCCTGACGCCTGTGGGGGTGGGGACACCCAGACCGGCCAGGTCGCCAGGCTCTGGGAGAGGACAAGTGCTTTGTCTGCCTGGGGACCTCCCATGGGGTCCCTGGGGACCTGCCCAATGCGGATCTTTCCCAAAGTGAGAGGTGAGGAGAACTGGCACCTGCTTGCCAGGACCATGTGCTTTGCCCATGCTGGGCATACACATGGCAACTCTGGTGCCTTTGGTGAGCTGTTCACATGGATCCGTGTCAGTGCTGCAAACATGAGCCCTGCCTGCCACAAGGCCACAGTGGTGGCGGGGCTGGTGCTGATGTATGTGCAGGTATGCTGGAATGAGATTGTGGGTGGGGCCCCTTCCAACATCACCCACCTGCTCCTTGTGCCCCTTGCCCCTGCCAGGACCCCCCAGACCTGCTGCTCTCCAACAGCGGCGGCTCTTGATGTGTGTGTTGAGGAACTAAACTCTGTGCTGATTTTCCTCTGGCTCTGTGTCACCCATGGGTTGTGTTGGTCAGTGGCCACAGAGTGTCAGGGATGAATTGCTGGTGTGTGTCAGCATGTGTGCAGGTGGGATTTACACTCCCGCATGCATCGTGGGGTTTGTGTGGATGGGAAACATGGATGGCTGGTTGCGTGGATGGCTGCAGAGCAGTGGCAGAGGATCTGTCCCCCCGTGTGACAGAAGAGAGAGCGTGGCCTGAGAGACAAGTGAGAATTGGATCTGTGGCCTCTGGGAAGAGGCAGCACTGAACAGGAGAGGTTGTTGGGGCATCAGGAAGGCTTGTGGGGAGTATGGGGTGCAAAACAGATGATGGTGCCATCTCTGCTTTACCTCTGCCTTGGAAATGCCAACAGGAGCTGGAACTGCAGATCTGGAGCATCTACCACTGCTGCTGTGAAGTCTCCTGCATCCCTGGAGCAGCACTGGGGCCTTTCACATGGTGCCCCAGAGAGTATAGGGGATTGTGAGCAGGGGTGGGGCACCTGCAGACCCTCTTGGCACCACCAGGATGGGTTTGGGTTGCCCATGCACTGTCCAAGGTTGCCACAAAGTTGGATAAAATTAGTTCAGGAAAGTGAGCAGTGGCTGCTCTGATTGGATGTGGCAGTGGCCAGTTGTACCCAAACCTGGACCTGGACCTAGTGCCCAGCACAGAGCCACTTGCTGTCCTCATCAAGGAAGGTGCTAGTGCCCTTGGGCCCCAGGGCTGGTGCCAGCAGGTGGCAATGTGGCCTGGAGTATTGTCACTGTCACCAGGGTGAGGGCAAGCACTGGGTGCTTGGGGTATGGGGCACCCACATCTTGGTATCCCTGTGCTCTCATGGGAGCCCCTGTGATGTCCTTGGGGGTTTCGGAGTCAGTTTTGGTGTCAGTTTTGGTGTCTTTCCTGTGCTGCTTTGTGAGCAGGTTGTGACAAGAAGGGAGGTGAGAGGCTTGCTCAGGGGTAGGAAATTGGCATTTGGGTTTGGAGAATGCTTGTGTGTCCAGTTCTGCTGTTCACTTCCCCTCTCTCTGCCTCAGTTTCTCTGCACTGGGAGGTGGCACCACTCCATGCAGGCAGTCCTGCTGACCAGCACTTGCCCAATGCATGGGGATTGCACTGTCCTGCAGCAGTGTCAGGCCCTGGACATGCCAGCTGAAGCCTAACCAGGTGTGCATGCCCACATGGTATTTCTGCTCCCACCAGATGTGCCTGGTGCAAGGAGATGGGTGGCCCAGCTCTGTGGAGAGGGCAGAAGCAAGATGAGTGCTGTGAGCCAGAGGAAACCCCTGTCTCTTGTCTTGTGCTTCCCCTGGTCTCCCAGCACCCCTTGGTCACTGGTGTGGTGGTGCGTGGCTTTGCTCCGAAAGCCGTGCCAGTCCCCAGCCCTCCTGCACCTCCAGCCGCCCCCGCGTCCATACAGCTGGAGGTTTCAGTTCTGCATCTCTGCTGCCCAAGGGGAACTCAGCCAGTGAGAGCGAAACTTGGTGGCTCCAACGGTTGCACTTGCGCCGCCCCCCCGACACCCCCTCATGTCCCCCAGGTCCTGGCAGGGCCAGTGGCCACTGTCGCAACACCTGCGGCAGCAGCTGTGCTGCTCTCGGCTGCTCTGACCTTCCCTGGAGCACGGCTTAGCAAGCATGGAGAGTCGCTTCCCAACTCCCCTGCCCAAATCCAGGGGCTGGATTTGGTCCTACGCTGGGACCCTTGTGAGGCAATGCGTCTGCAAGGTGACCTGGTGGAGCAAGGCTGTGACCCCCACAATTCCTACCCTGCCTTGAGCTGGGGGCACCTTCATCCCATCCCTGTGTGGTGTTTGGAGAAGCCTCAGTGGTGGTGGTCACCCTCTGCATGGTGCGGGTGTCTGTGCCCTTAGTACAGCTGGTGTGTGCCATTGCTCTTGGGTCATTGCTCATTGCTGCACTGTCATGCTGGGCAGCCGAGCATCCTGTGCTGCTGCAGGTGGGTTTCCCCCTCCTGGCTCCCACCTGTCCCCCTTTGCACAGCCCCTGGTGCTGTGCCGCTGGGACTTGGGTGCAGGCTCCGGTACTGATGGTTGGTTGGGAGCTGGGGTTCCTCACTGTGTTTAACTGCCAGCCTGTCCTCCCTGGAGCGGGATCTCTCCCAGTTTGTCCTTTCCCACCTCTTGGTGTAAAGCCAGAGGAAGCCCAGCTGAAAAAGGCTCAAGAGGTCTAATTGAGCCCTGGGGATATTCCCAGTGGCTGGTGTAAACTGAAGGCTGGGCCATGGCTGAGATGCTTGAGTTTCATGGGCTGGAGAAATGGAGAAAGTTGGAGAAAAATGGAGAAAGTCCTTTTTATTTTCTTTTTTATTTTGTCTGCTCCTTGCTGTTGTTGGGAGACTGACATTGCACAGCTCTGAGAAATGGGGTCTTGGGTCTCCTGCGTTTGGGCTGGGAGTCCGTAAGTTCCTGGCAGAGGAGCGGTGAGCTGGGTTGGGAGCCTGAGGTGGGGAAGTTTGGGTTTGGCATCCAAATGTTTGCAGCGCCTAGCCCGTTGCTAGAGGAAACGTGAAAAAAGAGGAAGGAGAGATTGCGGTCGCTGCTCTTCCCCTCCGCAATCTGCGCCTCCCTCTTGGCCTCTTTGGCTCCGGAGCTGGTTCTTCTGCCCATCCATCTCCCCTTGACTTTCCAGCTGTGTGCTTGGAAGTCCCCATGGCAGCGGCCATGGATTACTTTTTTTGGGGGTATTACATGCATATATGATGTAAGGCAGGGTTTATATATATGGGAATAAATATATATTTGGGGGGTTAACTATACATATGGGAATATATATATTTGGTGGGTTACATATATGGGAATATGTATATTTTGGGAGGATTATAGGTATGGGAATATATATATATTGGGGAGTTATATATGTGGGAATATGTGTTTGGAGGTGTTAGCAAAAACCAGCTGTGGCACAGGGGCTGCTGAGCATCAGCTGAGCAGATACCCAGGGAAGTCACCAGAAGCCATTCTTGCACATCCTTCAGGATCCTTACTGGCAGGTTGGAGCAGTTCCCAGCATCTGCTGCCTTTGCATGGAAGGTTGTGTCAGCCTAACTACATCAGTTAAAAACGGGGGTCCCACAAGGTTCCTCCCATTCTCCTGGAATTTTGGTTTGTCACTTGGCAAAACCAAAGCTTTGGTTTTCAAACAGGAACTATGTTATTGCCTGCTCAGCATTTCTGCCCCAAAGCTGGACATAAAGATTTGTCTCATCTTTACCTCTGCCTCTCCCCTTCTTTTTTTACCCAGAAAGGGGAACTCTCTTGCCTTTTCCACCTCCATCCCTCCTCTATGTGATTATTTTCCCCTTAACATATAAAATAACAGAACATTTTGAAAACATGATATTTTTTCCCCTTCCCTGGGCAGCATTTCTCTGTTTTTAACAAGAAGGCTTTTGAAGGCAGGTGTGTGGTGGGGTGAGAGCTGGGGACTGCATAGGAGCCCTGGGGGCTGTCAGTGGTCTGACCCAGCCGCAGCCGCTTGCTGGGGGCTCCTCTCACTGTGCATCAGCAGGTCGAATGGTCACCTTTTGAAATACACCAGAGTTTCTGGGAGCAGTGCCAGGATGTTCGTCTGCCAGGGCAAAGGATGTGCATGGACAGACACAGGGAGCTGGCAGTGCCAGTGAATGGCAGCTTTGCTCCTTTGCACCAGCTCAAAATGTTTCAAAATGGCAACTTGGGGGTTCAGTGGGGTTTGCTGGTGCTGGATGTACCACCAGGTCCAAAGGGCAGCAGCTTCTGCAGCTTGGGTGGGGTGTGAAGCAGCCCTGGAGCTGTTGGGCTGGAGAGGGTCAGGCCCTTGAGCACCAGGGACTCTGGACTGTCACCCCATGTGTGCTGCTCATCCCTGTCTCGGATTAGATTGGGGTGCAGCCCTGCAATGTCAGAACTGCCTGCAAACTGAACACGCTGAGACTGATCCAGTTCCCCTGGAGTTCCCCACCTTGCCCTGACAAGGGGCAGCTGGTCTGCCGAAATGGGTGGGCAAAGGCGCTGCCGTTAGCTGTGATGATCTGGGGACTGCCAAAGGCTGTGTGGAGTCAGGTATTGTCTAAAAGTCATTGTCCTGGTGGGCTTTATGAGCCAGGGATGTGGCTGCTACCAACAGCCAGCCATGGGAAGTTCTGTCCGTGCAAGAGTCTGTGAGCGGTGACTGTGTGGCTGTACCGGCTGTCCCATGGCACCGTGGGCATCCTGGAGCCCGTGGAAACAGACATTCCTGGCTTGTGTACCGGCGTCTCCTGCTGAGAGGGAACAACTCTGTGTACAGACTTGCTTGGCCACATGTCCCCCACCGCTGCCCACTGGGCTGTAGAGCTGGCTCCAAGCCCCCCGAAGCAGAGGCAGCCTGGGCGCAGACCTCGGCCACATCCTTCACCCAGCCCAACCTGCGGTCCCCAGTCCCCACGTGGCTCTGCCACCAGCCCTGCAAGGCACTGCAGTGCTGAGACCAGCGAGAGCTGCTCAGACACTGAGAGGAGGTTCAGGAACCTGTTGAGAGACCCATTGCATTAAACACCACCTTCTCTTGTCCTGCCTGGGAGTGTGGCACTTGCAAGGTGGAGCTTCTTCTGTGGGTGTCCTTGTCGCCAAGTGGTCAGTCATTCTGTAGGACACTCTTTTTTATTCAGAGAAATAAAGGAGTGATCCTGGTGGGGCAACAGATTGGTCTGGGCATAACAGGTCAAGTGGGGCGGTAGCTGGAGCCTCCCATCCTTGTCCCCATTACTCCCCCGTTGTGGAGGACAGACTCATCCATCTGTCCTGATGAGGGAATCCCTGTGGCTGGTGCATTCGCCAGACTCCAGCCCAAGTGGTGTGAGGTTTGAGGCTGGAAAGCTGTTTGCACCTCGGCTGTTTAGGGGTGTCCCCTCCGCTTGGCTCCTCGGGAGCGAGAGGAAGGTGCAGCCCCGGACGGAGCCACGCGCTCCTCGCTCCGGCTTTGTTCAGGCTGAATTTTGTAATGTCGGGAAATGAGCTGGCTGTGGGAGGGGAGGCAGCTTGGGGGGGAAGGCTGGTTTTGTGGTTGGAGCGGAGGATGAGGACGCCGGAAAGCTGAGCACAATTCCTCACTCTGTTGCAGGTGCTGGGGGTGAGGCTGCAGCTCAGGAGCTTGTGGTGTGTTTGGCAAGCGAGTGCTGGCCTCTATGCCTCAGTTTCCCGTTTGTTCAGCACTGTTCCTCTCGTGGGAGTGTGCTGTGGTGAAGGGGTCTGCACCAATGCCAGATGTTTGTGACCACCAGTAGATGACCAGCACAAGGCTGGCTGAAGCCTCTGGGCTTTGCCCCATGGGTCTCCTCCCATCTTCCAGCGGTGAGTGGGATGAGTTTAGGAGCCGTGTTTCCTCCTGGGCCACGGCTGTTTTTCCTCAGGCCAAGTACATGGGCTGTGTGCGCTCCTTGGGAGAGTGTCTGAGCAGGCAGGTCAGTGCTTTTCCTTGTGGGATGTGCATGAGAATCTTCCCAGAAAATACAAAGTTCACCTAAACTTTGAGTAGCTCTCTGCTGGCCACACTGCCAGCCTGGGCCGCATCCCTTGTTCATGATAACTTTTGGTTTATGATTAGTTTAATTCCTGAACTCTTTTTAATTTCTTTCCCTTTGGTCTCTTTATACCTGTCTCCCTCACTCCTTTTTTCCCCCTTTCTTTCACAGTCCCACAGGTTCTCTTATCCTGGACATTGGGATGCTTTTCACATTGCATAGCCTTGGGGATCCTGGTGCCCTGGGATCCCTGCAGGTGCCCAGCCAGTTCCCAAGCAGCCTGCATGGCCCTTGCAGCAATGCTCAGGATCAGGGCAATGCAGGAGGGGACCTTGCGGCCCTTGTCCCTTCAACCAGTGCTGCATGGGATACTGGGGTCCCATTGCTGTTCCCTCCATCTGGCTGTGCTTGGGCGGGGTGTGTGGGGAGTCCTGTCCTTGCCTTGGTCCCCTCAGACTGATGGCTGCGTGCTTTGTCTTTGCAGTTGGATTAAGGAGCAGAGGCTGCAGCTCATACCTGGCAGGAGCAGAAAATGCAGGAAGCTGCATAGCAGGTATGGGGGAAATCCCAGACTCTGGGTTCCTGCCTTCCCTTTGCATTTGCTTGGCCACGGGCCGTATGTCTCCCCTGCTCCAGGCTGGGAGTGAGCAGAGGATCCCACAGAGGATGCCGCTGGATGCAGTGCAGGGTCTCAGGCTCCCACAGTGGTGCCAACCGGACCTTGCAGCCCTGCTCCTGTGACAGGAGTAACAGTGAGGTCTGGTGCTAGAAGGGCACAGGGAACACCCTGCCCCACTGTGCACCCCTCACCTGCTGCTGCACATGGGAGTGTGGGATAGGGCAGCAGAGCCCCCAGAGCAGGGCAGGAAAGTGGCACCCAACTGTGGGTGCCCCTGCTGTTCTCCGGTGCCCATCTTCCCCTTCACTTCCCCATCTGGCACAGCTCTGCCAGCTCCTGGCCATAGCCACAGCACTGATTTGGGACTCTTTGGGTGTTTTGCAACACTGCCATGTATCAGTGCAAAGGAAGGTTTTCCTGCCCTGTTTTCTCCTGGTGTGGACGACGCTTGTGGCCAAACCTGCTGTTATTTTGTCCCTTGCATTCCTCTGAAATAAGGTGCTGCTGGGAGAGGGCCTCATGTCCAGGTTTTCTCCCTTCTCAACCTTCTTGGCCTGTTTATTGCTCTTACAGTAAATGTTTGTGTCTCCTGTGTCTGCAGTGAGGTTGTGGTATAGACACCACCGCGGGCTGGTTTATGAGGGCTCTATGGTTTCATGTAATGCATCTTCTGTACCTGAGAATGAAATCAATAAAAGGAGAGATTTTTAAAAATAATCTGCTCCCAGCTCCTGAATGGAGGGAGCTCTGTCACTGCTGCTTAGTGAGCAGTCTTGTGGGGTTGTGATGGCTTTTTAGTGCTGGAGAGGGGCAGGTAATTTCTTTGGAGGCCTGGTGGTGGGAGATGGGGGCAGCATCACTGCTTCCTTTGCAAGGTCAGCACCAAGGGCTTCATTTGCTCATAGAAACCAAGAGCAGCTCCCCAGGCTGGGTTGGGGTGAGTGCAGCAGATGAGCCCCTCTGCATCTCGGTGATGTTTGGTGTGTGCCAGCGATGGGCTGTGGTGTGCGAGAGGTCAGCGGGGTTGAAGGGCTTGGCCAGGTTTGTCCCACTGTGGCTGAGCTGAGTGCATTGTTCTGGGAGTGTTCTGGTGGCTGGTGTGGGACCAGCTCTAGTCCACCCACTCTGGGCACCAGCTAAGGGGCACGTGTTTTCATGTGGTGAAAGATTACATGGAGTGTTGGGGCGATGGGTCTGTCTGCTGTGGGGTGTGCGTGGAGGGCAGGACGCTCCTTGGCTCCCAAACACCGTGGTGCTGATGGACTGTGCACATTCCATCCCCCAGCCCGCATGCTGGTAGGTGGTGGCAGGATCTCTCAGTAACTGTGTTCTCCCCCGCATCACTACCTGCTGCTGGAGACACGATGCCCAGCTTCACCAGCTCCATCCTGACCAGCGACAACAGCTCCTTGCTTTTTAGTTTCACACGAATTCTTGGTTTTCAGCTTGGCGGTGTCCTCCCGCAAAGCCCTTGTTTTGCCACTGATGCCAGCACAGAGTTTTGAGCAGGGGAGGAGCAGTTTAGTGATTTCTGCAACTGCAGAACTGCTCGCTCCAAGGAGCAGCTCAGCAAGCGGTGCGCTCGGGGAGAATTTCGAAAAGCATCTCTGGGGACTGCTTTAAGACTAGTCCTCTTCACTCTGCGAGTGACAGGAGCTGAGCAATTAGAGGAGCAATATCGACCCAGCCTCGGAAGTGTGTGACGGCCAGCACTGGGTGATTTAATCCCAGCAAAGCCACGTCCTCGCGTCCTGGACATGCAGCATCGCTGCCCGCGATCAATAGCCATTTTGTCTTTCTGAGGCCAGCCCCGTTTGAGGCGCACCAGGCAAACCTTCTTCTGCGACAGAAAACTCTTCCAGGGCCTGTGACCTTAATTGAATCGACTCTTTCATGTCCTGAAGACAGTTGCATCGTCTCGCTGCAGCCATGCTCGGTAAATCACATGTCCGTCCCTGCATGCAGGGTCTGTGCCAGCCTGCTTCTCTCCCGGTGAGATTTTGCAGCCCGAGGCTGATTTCCAGCTGCTTGGGAAAAGCTCTTGGGTGACCAGGTCTGTTCCTCTGCTGTCTGAGGCCTTGCCTCTGTTCTCGTGAAAGTTTAATGCTGGTGGAGACAGGAGTTTCCAGCTTCCAGGCTCCCACTGTGCTTGAGGTGTGAGTGTGCCACCTCACCCTGGCACCTGGCTCTTTGCATCTGGCAGGATCCTCCTCGTCTCCAGGGAGAGCTCGTAAAGTCCAGCCACCAAAACCCCCACTCTTGCCTCTTTTGGAGATGGAATACTGAATTTGGTAAAGCAGTAGGTTCCTGCTGCGCTTGCGGCAGCTGAAATGTTGCTGAGCTGCTGGAGGTCACCTTTCCAGTCCCCGTGGAGCCGGGTGGCCTTCCCTGGTCATGGCTCTGCCCTGTGCTCTGGGTTCTGAGCTCATCCGCTATTTTGCCCCTGGTGGGGGAAAAAAAAATGTCTTCAAAGCCCTTTTCCCTTGGGGAAAAGCCAACTTGGTCAGAAACGTCCGCGCAGAAATGTCATCTGACCCAGCAGCTGGCTCATGCCTCCCCGGGGGTCCTGCGGCGTCCATTCCCCATGTCCCCGTCCCGCCGCGTCCCTGGCTTTGGGCTGGTGGAGGAAGCGAGGCCGGGCGCCGGTTTTGGCAAGCTCTGGCCGCTTCCTTCCCCCCACAGGCTTCACCACCCGCTCCTGCCTCCGCATCTGCCTCTGTCCTTCAGCCGCCGCCATGCCCCCCGGTGCCCCATGAACCGGGTTTTGGGCGATTCGGGGGCCGGCCCGTGGCCTCGGCGGTAGTGAGGGCGCTGGGGGTTGCGGCTCCATCCCGCGCTTCCTCCCGGCCGCCAGCGCACAGCAGCCGTGGAGAAGGACGCAGCCACCCTGTCTCCTGTAAGTACCTCTCACTCTTTCCACTGGAGAGTTAAAATTAGCAACTTCTTTTTTTAAAGCAGGCGTCGCTTTAAACCTCGCCAGCCCAACTGGGTTTCCTTTTATTTCNTTTTTTTTTTTCCCCCCCCCCCCCCGGTCCTTTTCGTTCCTTCCTATTTTAAACACGGGTGACGCTGCAGTGTCGGTGCGGAGTTTGGAGCCAAATAAACAGTCCGGCGCTCCCCCTCCCCGATCGCCTTACAGAGCCCGGGGCCGGAGCCCAGCGCCGAATTTAGACCCTTGTCTATTGTCAGCTTCCGTGGTCGGCACTGCTCTGCCAGGGGGGATTGCCCCGGACCCCCTTGTTGCTCCTGACACAGATCCTCCCTGTGAGTTCGCCGCTTGTTGTTTTTCCCTCTCCTTTGTGTTCGTGGTAAAGCACAGAATTGCCTGTAAATCAGGACCCGTTGCTTTTTATCCGGGGCTGGGTGTGCAGGGTGGGAGAGAGGGGTCTGAGTGATGGGGGACTCCGAAGCTGGAGAGAGGGGGAAACTGAGGCATGGAAGGTGGACATGGCTCCCCACTGGGGAGTGGGTGAGCTGGGATTTCCTCATCTTAGAATCAAAACAAACATAGACCAGGAAGGAAAAGGCAGTGGGCGCAGGCTCAGATGTGGGATTGGTGCATGTCCCAGGGGATAAATCCCTTTGGGAAGCTCATGCCTATGGTCCCCTGTGGCAGGGGCAATTTCAGGGCCTGACGTGCGGGTGGAGGGTGTCACAGCCAGCATGGTGCCATGGCCAGAGCTCTGCTATGCCAGGACGGGGCCGGCAGTTGGAAGTGGACGTCCCAGCCCGGATCTGCGAAAGCAAACAGGAAGGTGAATGGGGAGCAGCCGTTGTGTTTAATCAGAGGTTATTTATTGTGGTTCCTCTGAGGTTGGTACTGGGGGCTTTTAACACCTTCCTGCATGGTGCTGAATCCTTTTGGCTGGGGCTGGATGTCCGATAGGAGCTCGCTGCCACACCGGAGGTGAGCTAGGTACCAGCCACTGGGCGTCAGGTGAAGTGTCACACTGGGACTCTCGGTCCAGTTCCTTCTCCTCCTTTGACTATTTGCTAAATGTTTGTTTTGCTCTAGAGCCCAGCCAGGGTGGGGTGGATGTGGTGAGGGTGGATGAGGTGGGCCTAGGACCAGTGCTGAGCTTCCTAGAAAAAGCTTTTTCCATTCCATTATTCCAGGGTTTTTGTGCTGTTGCTGCTCTGGGGTAACAGTTAATAATGCTGATAATCTTCATATCCATGTTTGTGAAAATGGAGGTGCAGAGCTCGTAGGAAGGGGGTTGGCATCCTTCAGAAGTGCTTTTAGTGTTTCCCTCCCAAGAAGAGGAAAAAGAGTTTCCCTTCTCAGGCATGCACTGCCCTGGCTCCTATGCTCGTGGGTGCCTTGAACACAACCAGGGCTGGAGGATAAACTTTGGGTGTGCTTTGGGTTAAACCCAGCCCTTTACCTATCGCTGGGGGTGGGTTCTCCCCTCTGCTCAACTCAGAGGGACTTGTCACAAGCGGGTCTCCTTTGTTGTGGGAACCCCTACAGGGTCGCAAAGTTTCTGCTTTGCAACTGTGTGTCTGCCCCTAATACTGCCCTGGACAACAACTGCGGAGCCCTTTCCTCCTCCTCCCCTTTAGGGCAAACAACCCATTTGAGCAACTTTTTTTTGATACATTTGTACATCACCACCCTTCAGCAAGAATTGTGACCGAAATATTTTAATTTCTACCTACAAACTCATGCTTCACTCTTTCTCTTCCCACCTTTGTATGGGGAGTAGGCACAGAAAACTGTATTATTTGGTTTTCTTCCCCAATATTTTCCCTTTTCCAAGAGCAATTGTGACTGGTGTTTTTCCATGACTTTCCTGCACTCACGATGGCTCTTATCTGCCCTTGGGGTCCATCTCCTCTGTGCTGCAGGAGCATCCCAGCCATGCTTCTGGTAACCGTGCTGGGAACTGTAACCAAGCCCTTGGCCTCAGCTGTAGCGATGTGCCAGTGGTGCTCTGGCACGAGATTTTGGAGTGTGCCAGACCCAGGATGTAACAGTGCTTCTGGTAAGTGCCAAATTTTGACAGTTCCCACAGTGTCTGGGCATGGTTAATCTCTCCGGAGCATCACCCGCATGCTTAGCTGGGATGTCGTTGAGGGCCATGTGGGCAGCATCCACATCCCCAAGGCTATCCAAAATCATTGTCCCTCTGGCATGTGGCTTTTGGTGCAGCCGCAGAGAAGGGCTCAGCTGGTTGGGAACCTTACCCCCCACCTAAGTCCCCCTTGCTGAAACACAGGGTTTGGGCTTAAAAGGTATCCCATTTTAAGACAGAAAGCTGTTCCTGGAGGATGTGTACTGGGATGAGCTCTGGATATATCTCTCTCAGTGTAGTGGGAACCATCACCCAGCAGGTCTGTAAGGGGCTGCCATGGCATCAGCAGACTTTGTGGCCTCACTTTGGTGGCCCAGCCAGTGCTGGGGAGCAGGAGGGCAGGATTTGTGTGCCTGGGACAAGAATGTGCGTCCTGTGAGTGAGCAGCAACAGCTGAGAACCAGCTGTCCTGGATTTGAGCTGCCTGATGAGCTGGGGCCAGATTCTCACCCCTCTGGCTCGTTGGCATGTGGCTCAGGATGGCATGTGAGTACAAGCTGCGGCTGAACTGGGGAGCGGGGTCAGGTCCCAGCCGATGGCAAAGTCTTTGTGGCACAGTGGCCCTGAGACATACTGAGGATGAGGGACCCTGAGCTGGTTTGTCTCTCTCTCCCCAGCCTGGCTTTGGCTGCAGCAGCTCTGGGCACCCCGGGATGCTCCAGTGGTGCTGTGCCTGGGCCCTGGGTCATGGAGTGCTGGTGGTGGCTGATGTTATTTGTGTGCTCGCTTGGAGACACCAGGTTAGAGATACCGGATTGGAGACATGAAACACCGGGTTGGAGATGCTGTGTTTTCAAGGCAGTGCAGGGGAAGAGGAAGTTAAACTCATTTTTGTCATCTTGTCCCTGTTCCTCCCATTTGCTTAGAGTGAGTTGGGTTGGTGTTCAGTGGCAGCCAGATCATGGTCTGTGCCTCCTGGTGGGCTTTGGTGGCTCCTCCTCTTCCACTTAGGCCGTAGATCTTAGGGCCAAGGGACAGCTCCTTGTGTCCAGGGCCTTGATCTCTGTTTCTGGTGCTGTTACAGTCCCAAATAACTAATGCTGGGTTTGAGCCTTTGTTTCCTTTATTCTATGTAATGGCAATGTCCGATGGTGAGCTTCCAGCTGCTGGAGGGCAGTGCACTCTGAATACAAGCCTGTGGCTATGAACGAAAGTGGGTTTTTGGGAGTGGGTGGGTATGTCCACCTCTGAGAAAGGCAGATGGCCAGGATGACAATTTCTGTGGCTTTGTTTCCAGGCTGGAGGTGTCAGGGGCAGGTTGGAGCTGTGATGGTTGAGTCTGAGCACTGGGATGGAGGCAGGAGCATAGTCCTGCCTGGTCATGTTGATGTTGGCCAGATTTTTTCCATCTGTCTCTCCAGGGGACTCTTTTAATGAACTCCGCTGTGGCGTCACCCTCGTAGTAATCAGCATTACTGTGTCAGTGGCAAATTAAGATCTTTTGATTCTTATCCTTCTCCTGGTCAAGTGGAGCTGGTGACCTCCGTCGCCTTCCCAACAATGGGAAGCTCCTGGCTTCACCAGCTCCTCTGCACCCCAGACGCGTGCTGGACCCTGCAGCCCCTGCGCAGCCTGGTGCTTCCTTCCCAGGAGCTCAAGACATGTAAGTCCTGATGGAGAGTGTGGGATGGGGCAATGCGGGAGCAACATGTGCTTCCACATTGCCTCCGTGTCTTCGGACCTGCTGGAAGTGACAGTTGCCTTGGGCATGGATGCAGTCAGCAGTTGGTAGATGCAAATAAAATCAGCAGCCCTGTGACTTTGGGTGCCATGGCTGTTACTTACCAGTGCTTGGGGGTGCAAAACCAACAAAGAAGTGGTTGTGGGAGGCTGGTTTGAAAGATCTTGGTGGCCCTTGGCAAAGAGCTGAGCCTTTGGGAATGACGTTGCTGAGGTCAGGCACTGGGAGGGAGGATTGTGCTCAAGGGCTGAGTTCTGGGCAGGCACTGGGGAGTTGTGGCCTCTCGGCAGCCCTGGCTCCCAGGCTGAGCCCGTACTGGGCTTTGGGTGCTCGAGGGTCTGCAGAGCTGCTCTGGGGTGTCTCTTCCTGGGTGGGGAAGGGACGTGGGGTCCCTGAACATTTGGCTGGGCTGGGGATGGAGATGAGCTGGAGATGAGGGAACCCCAAGAGCTGGGGCTGTTCAGCCTGAAGAAGGGAAGGCTCCGGGGAGACCTTAGAGCCCCTTCCAGTGCCTAAAGGGGCTTCAAAATAGCTGGAGAAGGACTTTGGACCTGAATGGAGAAGGACAGGGGTCTGGAGTAACAGGATGAGGGGTAATGGCTTCTCACTGCCAGCAGGCAGGTTTAGGCAGGTTTGGGAAGAGATTCTTCACTGTGAGGGTGGTGAGACCCTGGTATAGGGTGCCCAGAGAAGCTCTGGCAGCCCCATCCCTGGAAGTGTCCAAGGCCAGGTTGGACAGGGCTTGGAGCAACCTGGAATAGTGGAAGGTGTTCCTACCCATGGCAGGGAGGTTGGAACTAAATGAGTTTTAAGTTTTCTTCCAATCCAAGCCATACTAGGATTCCATGATTTGTGCCACTGTGCCCTTGGGCAAAGGGTAGCAGGATGCCCCAGGCTGGCTGCTGAGGACGTATGCCTAATCCCATCCCACTGACACAGGAGGGAAGAGCAGAGTTTCCCCTGGGACAGTTTCACTCTCAGCCATGTCCTATGGGGCTGCTGTGGATTTCCATTGCTCTAACGGATGGCCTGGAGCAGCAGTCAGGTCTCATGGAATTAACCCCTGGGTAAAACCCACCACGGGGTGAGAGTTGTCCCCTCCGCTACTGGGGGAAATTCCGTGCCCTTCATGGAGACCCCCTAAATTCCCAGCAGGGAAGGCTTTGGCCTGATGTTGCTGAGCTGCCCCTGGGAGCCCCATTGGGTCCCAGTGCTGGGATCCTGTTCCCTGTGCTGGAGCTGAAGGCAGTGATTGTCCCCCTTGGGCATGTTGTGTTTTAGGACTTCCAAATCATCAGTGTCCTTGGTGCCCACAGTGGTGACAGTGACCCATGGTGAGGGTGCTGGCAGCGGGGTCCTGGCTGGGCTGCACTGAGGGATGGGTGCACCCTCAGGATGGTGGTGCCAAGGAGAGTGGAGGCAATGTTGGGGATGTTGCTGTACTCTTCATTGAGAGAGAAAAGCCCTCAAAGTGAAACATTGCTGCCAATGGGCACTGGGGCTTTTCCTGGGCTCAGATCCCCCCAGCCCAGAGTGGGAGGCAGCTCCATGGGGAGCAGAACTGGGTGAACCCAAAAACTGTGGCCATGTCCTCCCCCGCCATGCCTCCCCTTTCCTCCCTGGGGCCCCAGCACCAGTGAAAGTCCCTAGTATGGGGTGGGTTTGGGGTCGAGAGGTGCTCCTGCTCCCCACCAGTGCGGGGTCGGCTGTGACAGCCTCCTGATTTGCTGAGTGCAGGATCCGACCCCGAATTCAGCTCCCTCTCCTTCTTGCTCTTTTTTTTAATGAGTCAACCTCTCATCTGTCATATTAAACCTCCTCATTATCAGGTATCTAAATTTTGCTCTGACAATGGTGACAGGGGAAGCTGCGATCTCATTGCCATGGCGCGGGACTCCGGGGAGCTGGCAGGTGGTTATTTCATGCCCTGCAGGGATCCACGGGGGTGGGTGATGGAGCTGGATAATGGGCTCTCGCTTCCCATCATTTAGAAAACCCTACTTAGTGCAGAGGGAAAAATTACCCCCAATCTCCAACTCTGGAGCTGGTGATGGATGGGGAACATGGGGGAAGGGGAATGGCTTTGGAGGGTCTGGCTGCTTCTCCCTGGGGATGGAGTGTGTGTTGGGATGAGGGTGGTTGGGGATGGGGATGGAAGGTGGAAGGAGATGAGGGTGTCTGGGTATGAGGATAGGTGGGGATGGAGGGTTGATGGCAATGGAGATAGCACAGGGCTGCCCTGTGCAAGGAGTTGTTCCCAACTGGTGAAGGGGATGCTGTGCCCATACTGGGCAGCTCCCAGGGCCTGCGGGGTCCCTAGCCTGGATATGCACGTCTTGGGGTATGCACATCTCGGGAAGCTGCTGAGCCACCTGGGAGACCAGAGCCAGGCTCGGAGTGATGGGTGACCCCTGCTGTGAGGATGCCACCGCCAAGGTTGCTGCCCAAGGTCACAAGGCTTTTCTGGCAGCTGCATCAGCCTTTGGGTGCTGTTCTCAGGGTGCTCTGAAGGTCACTTTAGCGGGGGACTGTCCAAGCCCTCCTGTTTAACACTGAGCCCTGCAGCAACTTGTCCCTGCTGGTCCCTCCCTGTAGCATCTCCTGGAGAGAGGATCAGCTGTCCTCTGGGAAGCCACATGGTGTGAGGGGCTGCAAATCCCTGCTTGTCCTGGTCCCGTTGTCTTTTCCTTTCTGAAGCTGTGTCCTCTCCTTGGCACAGGGTGACGAAGGTTCCCTGGTTGACTTTTGGCCAGCACCAAGCAGGGCCATGGGTTTGCCAGTGACTTTGCCTGTAACTCCTGCCCAGCCTCCCTTCCCTGGTGTCCCCTCCAGCCTCTGCTGGCTCTGGCCATGCTGGCAGTGCAGAGAATGTCACCAACTGTCCCTGCTGTCACCCAGCCTCTGGCAGAACATATCCCCAGTCTGGGATGTGCTTCTGTGGTGCTGGATGTGATGGCATCCCTGGCTACACGTGGTGTGGGATGAAACTGGGATTTGGAGTGCAGGGGACCAGGGATCCTGGTTTGGGTGCTGCCCCCAGTCCTTGTGCTGATGTTGGGACTTGTCACCCTTTCCTTGTGGGTGTTATCTGGCTCCACACTAGCACACAAATTGCAGAGGAAGAGAAGATCAACCCCAGTTAAATAATTTCCCTTGAATCCTTTCTTTCACCCACCCTTGCACAGCAAGTGCCAGTTCTCCAGCGTTGTGTCAGGGCTGTGCTTTTCCTCAGCCTCTGCCGGGCTTGGCGCAGCGTGAGGTTTTGTTACAGCTCAGCAGAGCTGGTTGCACGGTTGGCATCTGCTTTTCTCCAGAGAGTGCCTGAATCTGGGTCAGGAATATATGTGTCTTTTTCAAATTCCTCGGGGGCCTGACTGAATCCAGCCTTGCTCCTGCTCCCCTCAGCTCCCGAGGTTTTTACCTGCAGCTGGCAGGACCGATTCCCTTCTGCAGGGAGGAGGAGCCGAGTGCTGGTTTGGCTGCCCATCCCAGGGGAATTGGGGGCCCTGCCGTGGGTGTCAGGTTTACAGGAGGGATGGCATCTCAGTGCTGGGTTGGCATCTGCCTGGCACGTGGGATTTGGCCCCAGGGAGGGTCAAGCAGCTGCGTTTCTGAGCAGGAGGTTTGCTCTGGAGCCGTGTTTTGTCCGCCTTCCTCTCCCCTCCCCCTGCCTGCATCTGGAGGTTCGACACAGGAACCCAGATAGCATCATCCTGAAACCAGAATAGAAGCTTTGGAGGAGACTTGAGCATATTTGTGTGGTTTTGATCTCGGTTTGGAGATAAAGAGGTGCTAAACAATGCTAAGCTGGCGAGTTGGAGTCCCTCGCGGTGCGTGCAGTGGGGCTGGGGATGTGCTGGGACCTGCCCTTGCTGCCGCTGTCCTGCCAGGGACGTCCCTATGTGGGTGCTACATCCCTCCTGCGTGCCACATCCCCCCAGGGTCATGGAGCTGCTCCTGCCAGCACTGCCCCACATCCTGCAGCAAAGCAGGGGTGATGACCAACACCATGCCAGTGGCTTTGCCAGAGAGGAAGAGCAGCATTAACAAGAATACAGGCACTGTGTTTTAGGGAAGGGGACTTTGCAAAGGAGAAGGAAGTTAGTCCTGCTGATCCAGAAACCACACAGAAGGAAACTAAAAGTCCTTGGTGTCAGCATGGAGGATATGTTAAAAAAACAACAATTAACTCACAAAAGGCAGCAAGAAAGGAAACAGGAAGGCAAGAACTGCAGTTAAACAGGCGGGTTCAAGAGGTGACTTGAGCTAAATCCACATCCTTAAGGGATGGGATCCAGCCCTGGTTGTGGGCGGGGAAGTGACTCTGTTGGCCTGTGCCAGCGCAGGACTTGGTATCCTCAAGCTGAGGCTCAGAGACCTCGGCTGCAGTTGCACTTTATTTGCCATTGCTTTTATGGCACTTTACAGTGGGTGGAAAGTCGGAGCTGTGCTGGGGGCTGCTGGAGGAGGGCAGCCACGTTGTCTTTCAACGCAGCTGTTTCTCCTGGTAAAAGCTGCAGGTCTGCAGCAGGAGTAATGCAGCAAGGGGCTGCACTTGCCACCTCCAAAGCATCATTGCCACCTCGAGAGCGTCATCGCTCCCTCCCTCACTTTGCCCATTCCTCTCACCCCAGCACGGGCAGTGAAGGGCTCGGCAGCGGCTCGGCATGGTCAGTGTAAACCACTTCCCACGTCAGGCTGAGCTCAGGGGCTGGTTTGCAGCACAGCAGCATTTCCTCACCTCGGCTCTCCTGTTGTGAGTGCATGGACAGGATGAGTTGTTGGTGGACAGGAAGCTGGACATGAACCTGCCTTGTGTGCCAGCAGCCCAGAAAGCCAGTGATGTGCCCAGCTGATCCCACAGCATGGGCAGCATGTGAGGGCAGGGATTCTGCCCCTCTGCCCAACTCTGGTGAGACCCCCTGTGGTGCTGCCTTCAGCTCTGGGGTGTCCAGAATAGGAAGAATACAAAGCTTCCAGAATGTGTCTGGAGTAGGCCATGGAGATGCTCCAAGGGGTGGAGCCCCTCTGCTCTGGAAGCAGGCTGGGAGAGCTGGGGGTGTTCAGCCTGGAGAGGAGTCTAGGAGACCTTAGAGCCCCTTCCAGTGCATAAAGGGGCTCCAAGAGAGCTGGAGAGGGACTTTGGACAAGGACCTGGAGTGACAGAACAAGGCTTCCCACTGCCAGAGGGCAGGGTTAGATGGGATATTGGGAAGAAATTTTTCCCCATGAGTGGGTGACAAAGAGGTGGGATGAGATGAGCTTTAAGAATCCGTCCAACACAGACCATTCTATGGTTCTATAACACCCTGCACCTCGTACCCTACATGCCCACTGGTTCTGTGGCAAAGCTCTCTTGCAATGGCCCTCCTCCCACAGAGAAGCTGCAAGACTGGGACATGTTATTGCTGTCATTTCTGTATGTGGATAAACCCTGTCACTCCCCAAAATGTATTGAGGCTGGGGTCAGTGACTGCAGTTGTGTCAGGTGCCCTGTTCCTTGGGGGTGGATAGGGGTGGGCAGCACCCTCCCTTTACTCTCAGCCAGCCCCTTGACTTAATAGAGCCTGTTAAGGAAAAATGCATCTTTGGGAGCATTCTGCAAATCTTAGGTAAAAGATGGGTTGGTCCCACAGCGAGAGCATTGGGTGCCGGAGGGGAGCAGTTGCTGGGTTGGGCTGTGATCTGCCATACCTATCATCTGCATTTCTCTCTTCAAACTGGGACTTTCTGTGCCATTATCAAACATCCGCCATAAGACAAGCTGCATCTTCACAAGGCAGCATTTTTCTTCTTTTCCCAGCCTCCAAATGTCCTTTGAAGCTACTTTTGCAGTTTTCCTTGCAGCCAAGGACATCCCCATGGCACTGGTCCTGGTTTGGGAATGGAGATCAGGAAAATGTCCCTTGAACTGGTGCCATGTTTAACCCATCCCAATATTGCCATCACTCGTGTCGCTGGCTCTGCCGTGTGTTCCTGCACAGGCACGAGTGGATTGAGGAGCACGGTGCCACATGCTGGGAAAAGAAAAGAGCTCCAAAGGAAAATACATTTTTGGAAAGGATGCATTTATTTGCCTTTATTTATCTTCCTAAAGCTTTCAGATTCATCTTTTTGATCTTCCCTCTGCAGCTGTGCGGCCAAGGTTTGGTTTCTTTCAGCTGACATTGTGCTGAGAGCACAGGGCTTTGCAAGGCGGGTGTTAAGGAAGGGCGGCTGAATTCCTGTGCCGTCGAGAGGGGCGGTGTGTTGAGCTAACTTTAGTAAGAAGCGACTAAAAAGGGATGCAATAAAAGTATATTAAAAATAGCAAATGGCCGTAGAAAGTGGATGTGAGACTCCGAGTGTCCCTGCTCGTGCCGAGAGAAACCTGGGGCTCTTCAGTAGGAACGGAAAAGTGACAGGTTACGGAGCAGTGCAGAGCACCCTGCTGCTTGTGCAAAGCCAAGGTGAAACCACTTAGAAATAGGTAAAATAGATCAGAAATTTGTTCAGTAGATTAAAAAGTCCAGAAATAAAGACTTGGAAGAGATATCAGCTTCTCTGTGTCCCCAGCTCCAAGAGCTGGGGATTCAGCTCCCCAAATTCTTTGTTTTGTAGAAACATCTCCCAGCTGAGATTCCTCAGTGCTTTTTCTTTCTTCCCCCATTTGCAAAATGCTAACTCTGCTCTCTCGCCCGTCTCTCCAATTTGGAACAATTTACTGGGAGCCGGGGATGAATTACTCAGCACAGAGTTAACCAGCACCTGCTCAGAGTTAATTGGCATGTGTGCTAATTGCTGTGATAGTCACACTTGTGCGAGCGGAGCGTGGGGAGGGGGGGAAGCGGGCGCTGGCGGCTGCCTCCATCCCTCAGCTTCTCGCCGCCTCCTCAGGGCGATGCCGAATTCCTTGTTCCTTGTTGAGATTCCTGGGAATGGAAGAGGGTCAGAGTGGCTTTTTGCTGGTGCCGCACTCGTGATTTGCTTTCCAGCAGATTTGGAGGTCCCCTTCTATGCCCTTGGACCCTCCTTGCTGGGGTGTAGTAGCTGGGATGCTTGGCGATTTCCTTGGAAAACCAGGCTCAGGAGAAAGAAAGAAGCTGCTGTTTGGAAGGAGGTGATGATTTAATGAGTGGGGTTATTGTACTGAATAAAACCACTTGAGACCCTGAAGGTTAGAAGTTACGTAGGAGCTCAGCTCCTTGCAGCAGTCCTGTGCTCTGGGTGCTTGGCTGTGTATATGTTCAGGTGCTTAAATTCCACCTGATCATGGAGGAGGGTCATGGGTGATGCTGGTGCCTCGGGCTGGGCAATCAGGAAGCCACAGCAATTCGATGGTGAAGGAGAGGGAGCTCCAGGGGCAGAGGGGATGCTCCTGGGTTGGGGCCGAGCTGCAGCAGCAGTGCCAGCATGAGGGACAGGAGGGACGAGGGCGGCTCTCCAGGTTTCTTGCGCTTCCAGCTGCTGATTAGAAACTTGAGCCAGTGGTCAGACTTTCTGAAACAGCCACCTGGGCAGGAAATGTGAAAATACCTGGGTTTAAAAATATGGTGGGGAAAAAACCCAACCTAAAACCAAATAAACTCACCCTAAACTCCACTTCCATGAAGAGAAAAGGGAGGGGTTTGAAATCCCCTCCATCTGGTGCATTCGAAGGGCAGCAAACATGCTGTGCTCTTCTCCATCCCTCTTCTTTGTCCCATCCGAGGGCTGCCCTCCCTGTTTTCCTTCTCATGCAGGGTAGAGGGATCAAGAGCATCACATGGCAGCTCCTTTTCTCTCCATGATGACGAGCAAAAACCTTCTAAGTCACCTTTTTCCTGTGGAAAACTTTATCCAGCAGTATGAGCAAACCCTGAGACTGGGACAATGGTCCCCATCCAGCTGAGGTGCTGAGGATGCAGAGGCAGGATTCAGAGCAGCAGGAGGAACCTATTTTGGTGGTTGAAAAAGGGGATTTGGATTGAAACACTTGGGGTGTGTTTGTGGCGTGGGGAGAGGAATATGGTTTGAATTCCACTGCTCCCATGCAAGAAGTGCCGGGTCCTGTGGAGCTGAGGGCAGGGATGAGCAGCACTGGGTTTTTTTCCTCATTCCTGCAAACGTCCCATCTCTTTGAGTACTGTGGAGCTTTTGGCTGCCATAGCATCCTGTGAACAAGCCCCACAACAAAATTGTGTTAAAATATGTTTCCTTTCACTCAGTTTAAATTTACTGCCTGTTGTTCTCCAGTGTTTATTGTTGCTTCTGGAGAGTTCCTCTCCGGTTTGGACAGTAAATCCGCTGTCTTTCAGAGGGTTTCGCTGTTCAAGAGCTGCAGCACACGGAAGGAATTAGCATCTTGCCCTGGGACGGGTTGTGGAGCTATTGCTACTTTGTGCTGCTGCTGGTGGTTTTGAAGGTGAATATTTTTCATCCAGTTTAAAGAAATGGCAACTCCGAAGGGAAAAGCGGCAAAGCAAACCTGACAGAAACTTCCTCCTCTTCTAAAATTTCTCTATGCATGCAAAATCCTCACCTCAGTCCCAAACCTCGGGGCTGTGGACTCTGTCCTGTGTGGCCTCACAGAAGTGAGGGAAGTGTGAGGGAAGTACTGAGCGGACACTCCAGGTAGATGAAATAAAAATCCTCATTTTCCTTTTGGCTTTTCCTGTATCACCAACCTTTGAGGGATACTCCATGGTGCAAGCTGGAGCGGTGATGCTCTGAAACTGGTGATACTGTAGAGCTGCTGATGCTCCAGAAGTGGTGATTCTCTGCATCTGATGATGCTCTGGAACTGCAGATGCTGTGGGTCTGACAATGCTCTGGAACCTGTGATGCTCTGGAACAGGTGATCCTCTGGAACCTGTCTTTTTGGGGCTTCCCATGGTGGGATGGGGAGCAGCAACCAAAGGATATCCCCCTGGCACTGGCTTGGTGTTCGCCATGGTGACAGTGCTCCTCACAGCTGGATGGTTGTTCCTATTTGCTGTTGGGAGGGAAACACCTGTTTTGGGAAATAATGATTCAAGAAGTAAATGCCATCCCTGTATGGTCTGTCCTTGCCAAGAGTCTTCCTGGAGGGATTTATGTGTCAAAAAAAGGAGGTTTTGCTGCCCTTCATCTCTCTGGTCTTCTTCCTGGCCTCCCCATTCCTCATCCTCGCTGGAGGGCAAATTTTGGATGTCGGGATGGGGAAAAGTCTCCCCATTCTCCTCTAAGATGCTCAAACTTGCACTGAAACCACAGAACGTGATGCACGATGAATAACTTTACCCCCCAAAAAGCAGGGAAAAAGATTAAATGACTCACATGTCTCAGTGAACCCCAAAACCAAGTGTGGGAGTGAGACCGTCAGGGCTTGTTTGTTGTTGGAGCATGGTCTGATGAGGAGAGGAAGGATCGGGCCAAGGTTTTCAACAGGGTCTGGGGGGGCTCTGGGGTGGAAGAGGAGCAGGAGGAGGTTGGTCAGGTTGGCTGTGGCTGCTGCTTTGAATTTGGGATGATTGTTTGGGAGTAAAAGAGCTTTTTTCTCATGCTTTTTGTAACAAGACCGAGGGCTGGGGACTGCCAAGTTGAGGCAGATAGGAAGCTATTTTGGGACTGGTTTTTTCCTCTGCCTGGGTCTTGGCACAGGGCACCTCGCCTTAAATGCAATGTTATCACTGCTGTTACCCAGCTGCTCAGAGAGAGAGCAGGGAAGAAAACATACCTGTGGAAAATGAACTGGCTGAGGTTCCCTCTTTGTCCCCCTCACTGCAGTGCAGCACGCGCTGGGAATGGGGTGAGATGGGCTGGGGTTAGGCTTAGGGTTAGGTTACCAGAAGGTGCCCTGGTATATCTGGATGCAGCCTCTGGCACTGGGGGTGCAGGTTATCATGGGGAGGCTGCAGAAGGAACGGTGTGAGTCCCCTGAGACCTGCAGCACTCGTCCCTTTGGGGAGAGTTTAGGGCACAAGATACCCCCGAGTCGATGGCACCCCACCAGATCCATGGAAACATCCAGTGTCTGGTTGTGGCCAAGCCCAGTGGAAGGCCAGGCTGTCTCAGCTGCCTTTGGACTCCTCCTTCCCCATAAGAATTAGGTTTCTGTGCCTGGTTATAAGGTTTCTTTCAAGTAATCAAATAAAGACATTTTAAAATTCCAAATTGAAGATTAGTGCAGAAATTGGAGACGGATTTAAATTGCCTGAGCTAATCACCAGCCACTCGACTGCTTATGACTTTATTAAGAGAAAAAAACTCTGGAGTGTCACAGTGGAATAGTGATTCACGGGTGCATTGCTGCTGTCTCCTCCTCACTGAGCGTCGCAATGCCCGGCCCACATGTGTCGTGTGGCACGGGCATTCCTGGCCTTCATCCCTGGGCTTCTTTGGCGCCAGTTTGGATAAATCCTTCTGCAGCTCTGCTGGTCCCAGCGCTGGGCGGAGGGAAGAACCAGAGAACCCCCCTGGCCTTGGGGGTGGGATCTGTGCTGGCGGTGGGAGGATGCCGGGAGGGTGCCAGGTCCTGGGTGGAGTTTGGGAACAGAGTGTCTCACTCCTGTCTCTCTCCCTGTGCAGGTTTCTGAGCAGCTGCTGATGTCTCAGCCCCACTGGATCTGGCCGCACACGATGGTACCATGAACTGAGCACTGAGCCACGCAAAACTTTTTTTTGTTTTGGCTTTTTTGGGTTTGTTTCCATCTGAGAAAAAAGCCCCACACGCTCTTTAATGAAAGCGTTTTAAAGCGGGGTTACTTTTCCTCTCCCCTGAGCCAAAGTCATCCCAGGTGCGGTGAGGATTTCTGGAGAAGATGGGGAGAAAAAAGATTCAGATCCAGCGGATCACGGACGAGCGCAATCGGCAGGTCAGTGCTGTCCCTCCCTGCTCCCTCCTCACCCCTTCTCCTCCCATTGGGTATTTTAAGGGTCACATTTCAAAATGACCCATTTCCATCCCATTTTGGGCCACCAGTGCTGTATTTTTCCCAACCCATGAAATAAGCAGCTGGGCAAGACTCGGCACTGGGGCTGGATCCAGGCTGATCCCAGGGCCAGGCAAGTGGCCCTGTTGCGTAGCCCCCACCCACCCAGGCGTTGCTCCTCGCATTGGAGCTCCTCATGCTGTTTCCATCTAAGTGCTTTTCCAGAAGAAAGTATCTTCTCCACTTAGTTGTTCCCCTTTTTTTTATTTTTGTCTTTCAGAAAATATATTTCAGTTGACATTTTCCATGTGGTTTTTCCAATAAAAAACAGCCACAACAAGTATCCATTTTGCTGAACACAAACAACTCAAATTATTCCTTTTTTTTCCTCAATTGTAAACTTACATGACTCCAGGGCTTTTTTTCCTTGGGCTCTGTTGAAGCCAAGCCCAAGACAAACATGCACGTGCATATGTGTAGGAATGCATTCATGTATCTCAGAGGAAAAACCAAAACCAACAGATTTTTCCCAAGTTTCCATGTTCCTTAAGCTGGCGCAGTGGAGCAGCAGTACTTTGTCAGCCCAGGTTTGCTCTGGGATGACTCCATCGATGTATTTCCCATAACCACAACACTTTCGGGCGGGTTCCTTTGCTTTCTGTGCTCCTGGAGTTTGGCTCAGCAGATCCAAGCCTCTGCCATTAGTCCAGCCACCACTGCACCCCAGCATGACCCTGCCATGCTTCTTTCCTGCCACTTTTACTCCAGAAAAACAGGAAAAACAGGAAAAAAGCATGTGGATATATTCCTAATGCTTAAAGAGTGGCAAAGAACAGAATTGGATGAACCACTTCATTACTTTGCAGCAAAACAATAGGAAATGGCAGGTTTTCCTCATTATCGCTTCCTTTGGTGGTAGGGGCCAGGATGGGCATCAGATAGTTTTTGCTGTTGTCCCAGTTGCTCCTGGGGCTGTTTATGTCCATCATGAGGAGGAAACACGGCCTTAGGGATTATTGAAGGATCCGGGGTGTATTTTATGGGGCAGTGCTGCAGATGGGAGTGAGGGATCTGCAGTGACTGGAGCCCCGCTGGAAGTTCAAAGGAATGGAAAATATTTGGTAATGTTGGAGGGGGATGGCACAGCCTGGTCTTGCTGGATATACCTTCAGGAAAGGAAAGAGGCCCTTCTCTGCAGAGGCAGTAGCTGAGTGCTGGGACTGTTTCTGAGGGCTGAGCTACCCCTTGGCACGAGCTGGAGATAGAGACCCTTGCTGAGGTCTCACAGCATTGGATGGGATCTGGCAGCAAGAGTTGCTCTGCATGGCCAAGGGTCATGGCTTTAGCACATCTCTGATGTTGGGTATTGTCCCCAAAGCCCAGTTCCCTGGGCTGCATCCGTGCCTGGGCTGGTTCTTCCAAAACCCAGCACAGGAGCATTGCTCTCCACCCCAGTGCAGCACATCTTGCTTTGTTTCCCAGAAACCTGCCTGATCAAGTCGGGTGTCAGCAAAGCAGCAGCTATTTAATTGGTCACCAGCACAGCTTTGCAACCAATTTTCACTGCTCCCTTTCTTTGGTAAAAAAGGACATACCAGGAAGATGGGACATTTCATGATAAAGGGCTGCTCCAGGCAGTGGGATCTGTTCCATCCACCGTGCTAGGAGCTGTAAAGAAGGTGGGAACCCTCCTGCTCCACCCTTCCGCCATGTGCAATGCCAGGATCCACTCCCCAGCGTCAGAAATGTCCCATCTTGCTTTATCTCATAGAATCATGGAATAATTTGAGGAAGGTATCTTAAAAGTCCATATCGTCACACCCCCCCTGCCATGGGCAGGGACACTTTCCACTATGCCAGGGCTCCAGGCCCTGTCCAGCCTGGCCTTGGACACTTCCAGGGATGGGGCAGCCAGAGCTCCTCTGGGCAACCTGTGCCAGGGCCTCTCCACCTTCACGGGAAAGAATTTCCTCCTCATACCCAGTCTAAATATCCCCTTTTTCAGTTTAAAACCATTCCTCTTGTCTCATCACTCTCTGCCCATGTAAAAAGTCCCTCTCCATCTGTTTTATAAGCCCCTTTAAGTGCGGGGAGGCTGCAGTGAGGTCTCCTCGGAGCTGCCTCTTCCTTCTCACTCCCGTTCCCTCCCTCTCCTGCTGTTGCTGCGGATCAGCGACGAGGAGCGTCCGTGTGCGTGCCCACCGTGGCTGCAGGCTGTTGGCTAAGCTGGCTTAAACCCAGCGTCTGGGAGCATCCCCAGCCCACCCCTGTCCCCACGGCAGCCCCCCCGCTCTGGCTGGGTGCAGGGAGCACGGTCAGATCTCCTGGGCCACGCCCCGGGAGCAGAGCAGCTCGGCGCTGATGAGTTGTGGATGGGGCTTTTTCTAGCGGCACTGCCGCTGCTGGAATGCAGGGCTGGCCACCCCAGCTGCGCCTGGCGAGTGCGCACCATCCTCAACGTGCCCAGGGGGCTCCCATGGCACCTGCATCTGTCAGGAGAGGGAGGGTGGGGAATGGGAATAGTGCAGGGGTGCTCTGGAGAATGTGGGATTCCAGTGGTTGTGCAAGGAGGTGGAGGCAGAGCTGCTCTTGACACTTGCATTTCCACTCGTGCTGCCAAGTTCATCCCAAGCAGTGGCCTGGGGCTGCTGCGGCATTGCAGCCCTTAGGGAGAGCTAAGGCTGAGCAAGGGGCTCTCCAGAGCCTTTGCTGCGAGTGAAGCTCTTCCCGTGCATCTCACACTGAGCCTGCAGCATCAGCGAGTCCAACCCTGCACGTGTGCCAGGTTTTGCCTTCCATGGGGGCACAGGCCACCAGCCCACACAGAGGCTCCAGCAGGATGTGGAGCTGCTGGAGTGTGTCCAGAGGAGGCCACGGAGATGCTCTGAGGGCTGGAGTTCCTCTACTCTGGAGCCAGGCTGGGAGAGCTGGGGTTGTTCGCCTGGAGAAGAGAAGGCTCTGTGGAGATCTTAAGGGGCTCCAGGAAAGCTGGAGAGGAACTTTAGACAAGGACCTGGAGTGACAGGACAACGTGGGGATGGTTTTAAACTAAAAAGAGGGAGATTTAGATTGGGTATTAGCAGGAAATTCTTCCCTATGAAGGTGGAGAGGCCCTGGCACAGGCTGCCCAGAGCAGCTGTGGCTGCTCCTTCTCTGGAAGTGTCCAAGGACAGGTTGGATGAGGCTTGGAGCATCCTGGGATAGTGGAAGGTGTCCCTGCCCATGGCAGGGTGGTAGGACAATATGAGCTTTTAGATCCCTTCCAACCCAAACCAGTGTGTGATTCTGTGAATTACAGCAGCAGCCAAAACCAGGGGAGGAGAGCAAGTAAGAGTCACTAATGTCATTAGAGGAATTACTGGATAGGATTTGCCACAACAGATCAGGCTATCAGTCCTTCAGGGCCGGGCTGCTGACTCTGGCAACTGCCAATATGGTTTGCATCAGGGGAAAGGCAAAAATCCCCTGCTAGTGTGGGGCAGTAATTCCTTCCTGACCCCTTTGGTGATCGGCTTATGCCCTGAAGCATGAGATTTCATTACCCTCTTAGACTTACAAGGTTAATTCTTCTAGATGAGGCTCGTGCACGGCGTCACGGGAAGGTTTGGGGTTTCTGTCCCGGGTCACGGGTGGATGCCCAAGGCAGTGTTAGGTGTTGCTTTTGTGTGACATGGTGGCTAAATGGCAAATCTTTGCTTTTGTCTGCCAAGATGCGGGGCTACCAATAGGGAGGGATGCTCCTCTGCCCTGTCTGTGGAGGGAATATACGCTCATCTATAGAGGGATAATTTGGTATTTTGAGTTCTGCTTAGCTCTGCCCAGGTTGCTGGTTGATTTGGGGAAGGTGACCCCACACTCTCCTTCACTGCTCAAGGGCAAAACCCAGCCATGCTTGTCACTGGTCTTCAAGGCCAAAAGCCGCCGCATTGCCTCTGTTCTTGGTGGCTGAGCCTGTCGTGGTGCCTGGCAAGGTGTGTTTTGGTGAGGTGTCCTCGGCATCAGCAGCTGCAGAAACAACCACCCTCGGCTGTTCGCTCTGTCTTGGCAGAGACACCGTGTGTTTTCCTCTCGTGTGTTTTCCTCTCAGGGGCTCCTCGAGCTGCTTGGAGGGTGAGTCAGAGCCCGGAGGCCGTCGGTCGTGGTTTTAATGCCTGTCCTGCCACGGCTGCAGGAGCAGAACCGCAGCTGGGTCCCACCTGAAGCCACAGTGTGGCCACAGCTGTGTTATGGCATTGCCAGCCCTTGGTCTTGGAAGCAGTCCCGCCCAGCGCCTGGCAGCAGAGATTTTGGGTGGCTGAGAAGTCTGGGGTGCTACTGGGTCGGGGGAGTTACTGATGACACCAGAGCTGGCCCTCAAGCAATTTAATTTGTGTCAGAGAGCGCCGGGGCTGGGGTGGCGCTGGCAATGTGAGTGGCCCGGCCTGCAGCCCGGCTGTGGCGAAAGCGGGCACACATGGCAGGCACAGTGGCTCGGGGTACCAGCCCTGCACTTTCCAGGGGATGAGGCAATTAGAGCCGAATCTCGTTACTGCTTAATCATCTCTGGGCAATGGCGGGGAGGGGCAGCAGCTCCCCTTGCCAAGTGTGCTCAGAGCTGCCCCTGCTCTGCCCTCCCTCCACACGCAGGGACACGGTTCTGTCTCGAGGAGTGCAGGACCCTGGGGGTGCATGCTGGGTGCTGGTGGCATTGCAGTGGTACTGCTGCTCACCATTGGTGTGAACTGGGAAACTCCATGTTGAGCTCTTTGGACTGTAGCTGTGACTGTGGCCACTGATGGGCTGAGAGAGGGCAGCAGCAGCCTCATTCACTCTCTTCCCTCAGCTCTGCGAATTAAAGCTGTTCAGTTGCAAAATTGATACTGTGGTGGTGGCCCAAAGTGGGGTCGAGCCCTCCCATGTGGCAAGGGAGCAGCTCTTGGCACCCAAGGGCATCTCAGCTCATCTCCAGCTCTTCCCCCAGTGGCTGCTTCACCCCCAGAGCAATGCTTCGAACAAAGTGGTGACCTCCTGCCTCTTATTTTCTTTTTCTGTTTTTTATTTGCTGAAAGGGCAACGTGCCTTCCCCGTCAGTGGTGCAGTGTGTTCTGGGAGGGTGGGGGACCCTCAGCAGCTGTCTGCACTGCAGCCGGAACAGGGAGCCCCAAACCAGTTCCCTCTCTAGCAGCTTGGTCCTGTTAGCAGTGTGGTGATGAGAGCTGAGCATGGACTGGGAATCGCAGCCCAACGTCTGCCCAGCAGCTGGAGCGGGTGTTTGGAGCCAGCACCCAGCCCCGGCCCTGGCCCCGGCCCTCAGCCAGCTCTCCAGAGTCAGTCCTGCAGGAGCTTCCTTGTCAGCCGACAGCTCTGGTAACAGCTCAAGGCAGGGTGGGTAGGGGAGATGGGGCACCCCAGTTGGGCAGGCAGGGAGGAAAACACCCCGGCAAGGTTACACAAAAGGACAGCAAGACGAAAGCGTCAGCTGGACAGGCCCCATGCACAGCATGCTCAGGGTGCCCTGGCTGGGGAGCAGGACAGTGGGTCAGGGGTGGGGTGGGCACCCCTGGGTGGTTTTGGGGTGCTGAGCCCCAGCTCTGTGGCCCCCAGGGTTGGGTGCTTGCAGCACGGCTGCAGCGAGCGAGGACAAGATCCCCATCACTTGAATATTCCACTTAAAAACCCTCAGCCCCCGGACAGATGGCAGCTCTGCTGGGGATTTTGCTGAAATTTATTTTCTCTTGATTTGGCAATATGTGATTTCCAACGCTGATAATCATCTTTGTGCTTGTGAAGTGTCTGCCTTTGGAGGATCCCAAAATAGGCAGCAATATGGACCATTTGGAAGAGGGAAGCAAAAGAGGAGATCTTGGGGTTGGGTCCGATTGGGGAGACTGAGACAGAATATTCCCTCTGCCTTCCCCTTCCTTCTGCTCTTCCTCCAGTGGTCATCCCCTTTTTCCCTGGAAGGTGTCAGCTCTGTGGCAGTGCAGACACGGCTTCTCACTATGGCTGTCCTTGCTTCCAGGTGACCTTCACCAAGCGCAAGTTTGGCTTGATGAAGAAAGCCTACGAGCTGAGTGTCCTTTGTGACTGTGAGATTGCCCTCATCATCTTCAACCACTCCAACAAGCTGTTCCAGTATGCGAGCACCGACATGGACAAGGTGCTGCTCAAGTACACTGAGTACAACGAGCCCCATGAGAGCCGGACCAATGCAGACATCATCGAGGTGAGGCCGCCCATCCGTTCCCTGGCTTTGCCCATGTGGTGGAGCCAGGGCAGGGTCTGGTACCACAGTGGATGCAGGAGGCTGGTGTAGGGTGGGGATGTAGCAAGCAGATCTCCCACACTCAATGCCAGATGGATTTTGCATTTTTTTGGTCCAGCCTACAAAAATACTCCATTCTGGGTGGCTGAGTTGAAGCTGTCTCGAGTTATGTGTTGGCCTACTGCCTTGAAACTGAGGTGCAGGTTTGCTTGGTGGGACTTTGCTGTGGTCCAGGCAAACCACAAGATGGGTTTGGAGGCAGCTCTTGGGGCTGCTGCACTGGAGTGCCTGGTACAGCTGGAGACATTGCCCCAGCCTGCTATTCAGCCAGGCACGGTGGGATTGCGGGAGGGCACTAGTAGCTGAATCACAGAGGAATTCAGGTGGGATGGACCTTGGGTGCCTTTGGTCCAGTCCCTGCTCAAAGCACGGCCAAGCTCATGGGTTGGTGGGGTTGCCCAAGGCTTGTCTGGCTGCGTTTTGTGGGTCTCTAGGGATGGCCCAACCACATCCAGTCTGAGCCATCCCCAGCACTGCCACTGGCACCATGGCCAAACTGAGCTCCCTTCAAGGCCGCTCTCCTCCAGCCTGGTGGCATCACAGGAGATATTCAGCTGCCCCATGCTGGCCCTCTCCACAGCTTTGTCCTTGTCCCTGGCGCTGGCAGAGCATTGCCAGGCCCAAGCACAGGGCGTTCAGCTCACAGGAGAGTCTCAGCGGTGCCTCGGTCATTGCTCAAGTCCTCGCCCTCAGCAGCAAACACAGAGATGGAGCTGCAGCGTCGTCAGCATGGGGGCAGCTGCCGCAAAACTGAGCAGACAGGCAAATGGAGGGCTTAACTTTGTAGTTAGTGGCATTATGGGCATCAATTAACGCTCTCAGAGCCACTGGTGGCAGAGTGGAGCAGCACAGCCTGCACTACTGGAGGAATTGGGCTTCTGCTTTTGAATCCCTTTGGTGCCCCTGGGCCAGTGTGCTCGGGCTTTGATTTCATGATAGAGAAGAGAAGAGACCCAGCCTGCCCCCGCCCCCTCAGTCTTGCTTTCTTTTTTATTCTCTGTGAAATGTGTCTTTTTGAGAGATCTGGACTTGAGGTTTTTACTCCATGGTTGAGCCATGGCCAAGCATCTGGCAGCATCTGCCTTCCCTTGCTGGGGTTTGAAGATTCTTCTGCCACCACAGTTTTGTCGGGCCTTCTAAATGATTCCAAAATTTCCTTTTTGGCCCATTTGAGCCAGGTAAAGCCCATTCACCGTGCAAATGCCGGCAGTTCCCCGCCGCGTGCAGCAGCGCAGCCTCTCCGGGATGCTCAGACTGTGGCGCTCGCAGCATCGAACAGATTTGTCTTGGCCTAAAAATACTGTAAACATTTTGGGCAGCGTTCTCTGTTCCCTTATGGTCCAAGATGCAAACACTCCCAAGCCGACAAGTTACACACAGTCCTTGGCACCCAAAGAAACACTGTGTTTGCACCACATGAAAAGCTGGATCTTCATCCAAAGCCGAGGAGAGGAACATCGGGAGCGGAAGGATATTGGTGGATGGCAAGAAAAAGAGCCCAAACATGCCGGGCTTGGCATGTCTTGCTGGCAGAGCTGTCATGGAGCAAAACCCGCTGGGGTGCAGGCAGGTTTGGAGGCTGCTCAAGCATCCGTCCTCATCCTTGTCTTGTCTTGGGGCAGGGTTGGGGTGGCTCTAAGATTTTTACTGTTTTCTCTTCCCAGTCCATGCTCCCAAGAGAACATTCCTGCTCTTGGTGCTGACTTCCATTTCTCCTCGCCCAGGTCAGGTTCCACCAGCCCAGCTGTGTCCCCACTTCACACAAATCCAATTTATCTCGTGTTTCTTGGTGGCTCCCAGTTCAACTTGACTCACAAAAAGTATCTTCTCATTTTGGAAGCTTCCCAACATCGACGATTTAGAGACTATGAAAGCCCAGGCTGGGAATTTGCCACCAAATACGATTTTAAGTGGATTTCGAGGGGCTGCTGCATTGAACCACCTTCCCTGTGATGCCCACAGCCCCTTCCTGCAGCGGGCTTCAGTCCTGAGCGGGTCTGGCAGCATCTCAGGAAGGATAAGGAACAGCCAGGACCTGGGGGAGTTGAGGCAGAAGCCTCTTGATTTCGTTTTCCTGGTGGAAGGGGAGTGAGTGGTGGCTCCAGAGGGCTAAGCCGAGCATTGCCAGGCTGGGGGCTCCTGGGGCCAAAAGTACTGGTACCACTTGTTAAGGCAGGACAAGCTGCTCTGTCGAAATTATATTTTAAAACAACAGTAAACATGAGATCTGCTGGTTTTGGTCCTGGGGAGGTGCATTTGAGGGTGGGACTGAGGGCACCCCATCCCATGCTGCACAGGATGTCCTTGAGGGGTTTATCCCCTGAATATTTAGTGAGAGGCAGAGCTGCTCTGTGATGAGCATACAGAGCCCTAGTTTAAGAGGGATTCCACTCCCTGGCTGCCTTTTGGGGACCATTCCCTGCAGGGACACCCCCATGTTTCAGCTGTGCCAGGGTTCAGCAGCGGCTGTCGGGAGTGGGATTCAGCCACGCAACCCCTGCGGCTTCTCTGTGCCCAGCAAAGTCCTGGTTATTGCAGGCTTTTAAGTCTGAGAAAATCTCTCTAATGCAGAGAGGGGGGTTTCCTTAATCAGGCGGGGGACAGCTGAGCCCCCAGACAGGCACGCTGGGTGCCACGTGTGCGCCCGGCCTGGGATCACGCCGGCTTTGGTCCTCGCTGTCGCTTCTCGTTTCCTCACAGCCTGGCTGACGTGCCAGTTCCTGATAAGGGACTTGGACATCAGAGCGCGCCGGGCACCAGGATGCTCTGCAGCCTGTTAAAGCCACACAGCCATTTCTGCCCTTTCCTTGGCTGAATGTCCTGGGGAGGCTGATTTTCCCCTAATTCTCCTTCCTGGGGTTGTCAATTCCCCAGGATATGTAAAATCAGACATTTTTCAGGATGCTTGGGAGGTGGCAAAATGCAGAGGCAACTGCCAGTGTCATGTCTTCATCCTCATTCTCATCCTTATCCTCATCCAGACTTCCCCAAAGCCCAGAGTGGTTGAGTCTCCCTTCTCTAAGGGAAGTCAACCGCATCCTGGTCAAGCATTGTTTCCTCTCACATATTCTGCATTTCCTGCTACTCTCTCACCCTCTTCGGGTTGGAAATCTGCTCGCATGTGAGCTGGGATCACGGAAATGAGAATATTGGCTAGAAAAGGAGGACCTGCAGTGGGTCCTAATAGAATGGGATGACCTGAGTTGCAGGGATAGGGGAAGGTGATGAGTGAGGTGGGTTTTTGACGTGGGAAGTTGTCACCCTGGTTTTCTCTGAAAATTTTCTGCTGGAAAGTAATTGCTTTTAAATCTCTTCCATATGAAAAATTGTTTTGTTCCGCTGGCTGCAGCCCAGTGACAGAAAGGTTTCCTGAAAACCTCTTTACATCTTCTGATTTTTCCCTGGCAAAAAGAATGAGGAAGAATGACAAGGAAAGTTCTTTTCTAAAAGACCTTGCAGAGATTCAGAAAACAGGAATTTTTGGGTTTGATTCCCACCCCAGCAGGATTGTTTTCGTTTTACATCATCTTGGTCAAAAAGCTAAAAATGTGGGGGACACATTTTTTTTTTTTGTAAAAAAAATCCAAAAGAACAGCAGCTAACGCCCGTATGGCTGGAAATGGCATTTTGTTGTCCCAAGCCTCTCATTGAGCAGCAGATTGCTGTGAGCCACGCTGCCTTGGCTCGTGTCCTGCTGCAACTCCGGCCCTGGTCACTCCCTGCTGCCGGTGCTTCCCGTCCCAGTGCACTGCAGATCAGCCCTGTCCTCGGCTCTGCCAGCTCCGGAGCTCGTCCCCATCGCCTTCCCCGCAGCTCTGGCAGCTCCCCACAGTGGCCCTGGTTACAATTCCAGCTCAAAGGGCACAGTCCCAGTTCAGGGGTCACAGTCCCAGTTTGGGGGTCACAGCTCACAGGTTACAATCCCAGCTCATGGTTTACAATCCCAACTCACTCTGCTGCCTGTAGTGCCCAGGAAGGATTTTTCCCTATACACAGCAGGCTTGGCACTTCCTGGGGCTGCTGGCAGGTTTCCTGCAGGAGCAGGGATGGCACCATGGCTGCCCCTCACAGCTCGGGATGCTGAGAACCCCAGCAAGGAGCTGTGGGTCTCACAGACAGTGAAGTTGTGACTGATTTTATGAAGTTGGTGGCTGGGGAGAGCAAAGAGGCCAAGGCAAAGCTGGGACACCAAATGTGTTAGACCTGCAGAGAAAGGCCATGGGAAATGTGGAGGGGCAATGCTGTGAGCTGTTTCAGGGTCTGGGTGAACAGAGCCATGTCCATCCCGTTTTCCTCGACAGACTTGTTGAGGGAACAACCCCTGGGATGATTTCCTGTGGGCTTAGAAAAGGCAAAACACTGTGGCTGATGGCGGTGGCCCCTGCTTGTCCCTGTGCTTGGTTCAGGTGTCAAATACGGGCAGATCTGAGGGTGCTGGGAGCTGCCTAAAAACCTTCCCGGTGGCAGTGTTTGCTGCAGGTTTTAGAAAGGAGAAGGATGTTGCTGCTTGGCTGAAATGTCTTGAAAAATTCTGTTGTGAGGTTCCCTCCTGTGAGGGTCCTGGGGGATGGTGGTGGCTTGTGCATCCCCACAGCTTCTGAACCTGCCAACAGCTGTTGCTGTAGGAGAGGAGTTTTCAGGGATGTGAGGGATTACCTTCCTAATTCCCAACCAGGGATGGGAGGGCAGAGATGAGAGGTCCAGCTCCTGTCCCTGCAAAGGGAATTGTGGTGAGATGGGCACAGCCCCCTGTTAGACACCAGAGAGTCTCTCCAGTGCCTGAAGGAAACCCAGCTTCATTGCTTCACTGCTCATGGAACAACTTTTTCCATTTTGCATCTGAAAGAGAAAAAGGAAAAAACTTTTTTTTAGAGAAAAGCTCAACTTTCCATCTTTCGGCTGCGTTGGCGAAACAAAAGGTTTCAGAAAAAAATCCACAAAAAGCAGTTTCAAAAAAAAAAAAGGCAAAGCTGTTCCTTCCCCACCAGCAGCACCTCTTCCTCTTTTGGGCCACTCTGAAAACAAACAAGGACATACAAAAATAGAAAAATAATAGGGAAAAATCCTTGGGAAACTGCAGAAGAAGCCCTGGGAATCTCCCATTCATGGCAGTGACTCTGATTCCCACTGCATTTCTCTATAGAGAGTCTACACAGGAATTAGGGATACCAGGAATCACTATTATTTGGTATAACAATAATATTAATACTAGGTATAAAAATTATTAATTATGATTATTATTAGGGAATTAATTAATAATTATTAGGTATCAGGAATTACTGGTGACACCAAACAGGGCATCAGATGCCACCATGGCCAGGAATGAGCCATGTCCTTCTGTGGTGGAGCTGTATGGGAATGAGGATGTTTCCCCTCTGCAATTGAATCCAGTAACAAGGGTGAAAATGGCACCCGGGAAGGAGTAATTTTAATGGAAAATATATTTAATGGAAAAAAGCTTCAGCTGGATGGAAACAGGCTGGGGGTGGGTGTGGTGCCTGTTGCTTGGCCGCGGCTACCTGGCACAAGCATCCACTGAGCCTGACCTGCAGGAAGAGCAGAGCCCTTGGCGCAGTGTGCGGAGCGGTGCCGAGCAAATCCCGCCTGCAGCGTTCCCAACCCTTCTGGAGACATCCTGGGTTTTATTCACTCCAGCAAAACTTCCCCTAGGAGCCCTGTGTTTCCTGGAGCGTCCAGGTAGTTGAAGAGCCACTCCCAAACACGCTTTGGCCTCACAACGGAGATGTTTGTTGCTGTTTAGCAAGACAGAATTGTCAAGACTTTTTTTCCCTTACTGAATTTGGCATGAAAAGGGATCAAGACTTCCAGGAAATTCTGTAGCTTTGACTTCTTAAAAAAAATGAGTTGGCAAGTGCTGGTTCCGTCATAATGCCTAATTGCTTTTGGTATGTTGAAAATAGAGGGATACAAAGTGCATCTCAATTGGCTGCTGAACACGAGTGAGGGACTTTGGGGTGTCACCGTGCCCTGCGGTCACTGGACTCCTCCTCATGAGGAGTAGATGTCTCACCTCGTTACCTCGATGTAGCAGTGCCCGGGACCTTTCCCGCTTGTAAGCCCAGTCTTGGCGTGAGGTTTGTGCCCAGTGTTGTCACCGTCACCCCCTGTGTCACCCCAGCAGGGCTCACAGCTGTCGCTGTGCCACATGCCCCGTCCTGTGATGCTCTTCCTGTGGCACCTTGGCACTTGGCAAATGCCACTTGTCTGGTTTTGTCAGGAAATTTTGACAAATTTGCTTATAATTTTGGGGTTTATTTTCCTGTTTCTAAGCAGATTTTCCCTGTTTTTTGCAGGAGAGCAAAGAGCATTAAGGTTTATTTCCCCTTCATGATGTTGTGACACCTGAAAGTGGCGAATACACCTGAATTCACGCAGGGCCGAATTCAGTCCCGGAGTAAACAGAACCTTTGAAAACAAGGAAGTTTCTCTCCATCCCTCCCCATGCTGTAATTCCAAAATTAGAGACACCCTGGCATCAAAACCCAGGGGCCATATCCTGACTTTTTAACCCCATTGAGGTTAACAACATCTTGGGGTGATGGTGTTGTTTTTTATAGGGGCAAGTCCAGGTCCGTCCAGGCCGGGGGATGTTCCTGGGGGGACCTGCCCCTGTTCCCCATCTCCACTTCTGGATCTCAGACTGTTCCGGTTGTGTTTTCAGACGTTAAGAAAGAAAGGTTTTAATGGCTGTGACAGCCCAGAGCCCGACGGCGACGACTCCATAGACCAGAGTCCCTTGATGGAGGATAAATACCGCAAAGGCAGCGAGGATCTGGATATCCTGTTCAAGCGATACGGTGTAAGTATCTGCCCATGGCTGGAAAACCTTCATTATATGTTCTTTTCTGTTTTGTTTCTCTTCTGTTCAACTTCCCCCCACCCTCATCCCCCACTCCCTCCCCGACACCCCTGTGTCCCCCCAAACGTAACAGGCGCTGAACAAGAAGCACAGGGAGTGCGAGAGCCCGGAAGGGGATGAAGTGTTTGCGCTGACCCCGCAGACGGAAGAGAAATATAAAAAGATTGATGAGGAGTTTGATAAAATGATGCAGAGTTACCGGCTCGCAGTGAGTAGCTGGTGGCCTGCAGCCTCCCTCCTCCCCTCCCCGGTGCCTCCAGGTGACGGGGGGGGGTGGATTTTGCATGGCTTTGCTTCGGAGCCGTGCCGTGCCTTGGGAGCCGATGCCAACAGCCCCTGCAGCCCTGAATGCACCTGGCTCTTGAGGGCCCTTCCTGTTTCCCACCCTTGGGAAAATCATTCCTGTTAGCTCTGGCATTCCTGACCCTTCATGGCTCTGGCCAGCAGCACAGGAGGATATTGCTTCTCTCCTCTGCTGCAAATACTGGATTAGGGCCTCCTTTTTCACCCTTTTCCAGAAAAATCAGATTTTTGCCTGGGTTAAGATCCCAGTGTTCATGTGAGCTGGTGGTGGGTGCCAACCCCTCACATCCTTGCAAAACTCAGCCTGGTTTGGGCTATTCCACATTAATTCCCCCCAAATCCACCAAGCCCTCAGGGCAGCTGGTGGCCGTGGCAGAAATCCAGGGAGGTTTTAGCCTGTGATCCCGGAGCTGTCACCGGCACCGGGGTGGCATCAGGACAGTGCTGAAAGGGATTTGTGTCAGGAGACGGGAGGAGGAGGGGGACACGTTTCAAATTAGTTGTTAGTACAAGGGAGCAGAGACTACTGATGCGGGCAACGGCTCTTCGGGGGATTAGCCCCGAGTCGCTGCAGCCGTAATTAATGCTAAGGGAACAGGGGGGAGGCTCCTTTTCCAAGGGCGGTTGCAGCACAGAAAAAATGACACACACACTCCCACCCAAAGTAATCTGCCCTTTTGTGCTTTGCAAGTCCCCAGAAGTTAAAATTCTGGCTTTTCTTGAGAACTAGGCCTTGTGAAATCCCCAGGTTTTATTTTGCTGGCTCAGCGCTGTGTTGTTCCACGAGCCTCAGAAGGATCCTAAAATCTGCATTTCCATCCCCTAGATCTCAGGGTGGAGGGCGTGGGGAGGCTGCCCTGAGTCCTGGGAGAGCTGAAGACGTGGAGGAAAGTGGGGTGCAGGCGGTGATGATCTCTGGCAGCTCTGCTGTGACAGCGAGCCCAGCTCCACGAACAGAGTTCAGGGCAGGATTAGCTCTGCCAAGGCTTGGATCTGCCTCAGCCTCCCCAGTTCCACTAGTGGGATGCAGGTTCCCACCCTGCCTGGGTGTGTGTGGGGTGGGAGTACAGCCTCAGTTGGACATGGAACCTCTAGTGGCTGGCACAAGCCTTGCCACTGGTGGAGAGTAGGCCCAAAAGCCACCTGAGCTATGTCCTTAGTGCAGAACACCCTTGGGAGCAGGCACTGCTCAGCATCAGAACGTGTCTGCTGCAAAGGGAGGGCCCCAAGTAGGCCCTGTCATCCAGACATGCCAATCCAAAGGGACAGTCTGTGCCCAAAAGTCCTTTCTGCTGGTGGCATTCAAGTGCTGGGTGGCTCCTCATCAGGGCGTAGCATCTGGCTCCCCAACTAAACCTCCCTGGCAGCGAGGGGCTGAGCAGTGCAGGTGGAGTGTGTGCGGTTGAAGAAGACGCTTTTCCATTTTAACCGCTGGGTTGGTTTTGTGTGTGACCAGAACTAACCCAGCGGGGTGGCCGGGGGGCAGCTTAATGACAACCATGTCCGCTAACGAAAGGCCTTGGCGGAGCTTCTGCCTCTGGTGTTTGCCCTCACTTCTAACTAGTGCAGAAATCGTGGAGTTTGGCTGATGTGTGCATCTTCTCCCCCAGATTTTGGACTGATGTGCCATGTCCCTCGCTGGGCCCTCGCCAGGGCTGGTGGGGACCGGGTGGTCTGGCTGTGCCGAGGCAGTGTCAGCCTGACGCTTATCTGCAGGTGCAGTGGGATGGAGCTGGATTAAGGCAAACCTCGGCTCTCTGGCCGGTGTATCCAGCTCACAGATCTGCCACAGCCATGTTCGTGCTGTGATATGGAGGGGCTTTAGCTCTTCCTCTCCCTCCCCAGGAACGTTGCGCACACACGAATGCGTTGGCAGTGATTTATTACACAACGCTGCTCCAGTGTTCGTGCAACGCCCAAGAAACCTTCCTCCTCCTCTTCCTCCTCCGATTCTGCTGCCATGCAGGATGAACTCCTGGGCTGAGCAGAGGGAGGGCTCCGTGTTCCAGCTCTCCCTGGTGGTGTAGGAATTGCTGTCCCTGTGAATGGCAGCCCTGGGAGCGGTGCCGCGGCGCAGGCTCAGAGCCGCCGTCCTCGCGGCTTGGCTGCGACCGCGGGATATCTCTGAAGGACAGGATGCCCTTGGGAGGCAGGTGGGGAGAGTTCCTGGCAGCAAGGTGTGGGTGAGCACTGTCCTACTCCTTCCTCCCATGCCCCTCTCTCACCTAAGGAGCAGGACCTATCCAGGAGCAGATTTCTGGAAAGAGGGGGCTGCAGGGCAGCGGGGACATGCACCAGCTGCAGTGGGAAGACCTCGATTCCCTCTGCCCTCGCTGCTGCAGCCTATGGGGTCCTGCCTCTGGCCCTGTGATGATCCCATCCAGTGCAGGGCTACTCTCCCTTGCCAGCCCTGGTCAAATTAAAGTGAGACTTTGGCAAAGCGCCTGCTAAAGCCTCTAAGCAGGTGCCAGCTCCTGTTAACGAAGAGCAAATCAGTGACATAAGACAAACAGGTGGGATAATCGCAGAGGGTCTGGCTCCCACGGGGACGCTGGTAGGTGAAGCTGATCCTCAACCTGCAGCCAAGGATAGGGCTTTAGTGATGCTTCTTCATACCTGGGGTCAGCTCCTCCTTCCCAGCAGCTCCCAGAGGAGCCAGGGTGGATCCCAGAGTCACCCAGGGGCTCTGTGGAGCAAAATGAATCTTTCCCAAGTGCTCGGCCACCAGCAGCAGTGCTGGCCCGAAATGGGGATCCACTGCTGGCTTCCTGCTGGATGAGGAACAGCGTCATAAAATCCCTGCCGGCTGCTTGAGGTGAAGGGTAGTGCTGAGCTCAGCTGCTGTTGGTGCTGGTGGGAGCAGACCACCGGGCTGGTGCCCACCGTCATACTCTGGGCTGCTCTCAGCCTCTCCTCCATGGCTGCCATGAGAACACAGCAGGTAGATAAATACAGCCTGAAAACGAGGCCAAAACAGCTATTTGCAGAACTCTGGTGTGTCTGAGAGGGTAGCTCATTGCTCCGATGTTCTGTGGAACTGGGCTCTGGTGCATCCCCCCAAGGTGCCAGTGTGGGTTCAAGCACAGCATTGCAGGTCAGCAGTGGAGGCCTGGGGAGATCTGACTGTCCCCCCTTGATCAGCAGTTGTGCAGTGCTGCGGGAACTCGGCTCCGGCTCCCCTTTACCCCCTGCTCTCTTCTCAGTCCACAGTGCCCGCTCCAAACTTCGCCATGCCTGTGACGGTGCCGGTGACCAACCAAAACACGCTGCAATTCAGCAATCCAGGCAGCTCACTGGTGACCCAGTCCCTGGTGACCTCCTCGCTGACAGACCCCCGGCTCCTGTCACCACAGCAGCCAGCGCTGCAGAGGAACACAGTGTCCCCTGGGCTGCCGCAGCGGCCAGCCAGCGCAGGTGAGCCACACCGCGACCCTTGGCACCCTCAGCTCCTTACCCTCCCTGCCTGAGCCTGACTGGCTGTGCAGCACCAAGCATGGGGCATTCCTGGAGGGAGGGGACACTCCTGCTGCTTCCATCCCCTCTCCAGGGGTCCACGTTCCAGCACCTGTGGGTCACAGGAGCAGCCTGGAAGGGTTGTTTGCCCCTCGGTGTGTGCTCCTGCCCTCCTGCCAGACATTGATGCCCTCCATTTGTGCCTTGGCCCCAAACCGAGCGTAACATCCCCACCGTACGCAGGTGTCTTTGAGACCTGGATCCCTGCAGGGATGTGTTTCGAGGTTGGGCAGTACAAGATGAGTCACCCGGCGCCATTCCCAGGCTTGGGGGCGGCTGCCAGCATCCCTCTCGCTGGTGGCACTCTGGTGACATGGGACTGCTGCCTAAAAAGGGCTGTTCTGAGTCGGGCCCTGCTGGTTGCAGTTGGTCGCAGGCGATTACTCATGTGGCTCTGCTGACAGATTGGAGGAGCAGTCATTTCCAGCAGGGACCGGCAAAGGGTGGCGGAGGGTAGGGTGAGGGAGAGGAGTTGTCACCCACGTCCCCTACAGTGATGGGGGGTGGAGGACAGGGACGATGTGTGACCACAGCCTGGCTCTTCTGCAGTGCAGTCATAAATAATAATAGTGTGCAGAAAGCCCCTTCCTGCTATTTTGGGCATCATAGATGGTCTGTAAAAGTCACCCGCCCTGCAAATGGCAGAGCTGGTGCCAGTGACCACCTGGATGTCTGGGCCCTCAGGGAGCTTTGCAAAGGGGATGCATTTGGAGAGAAGGGCTGGGAGGTGCCTCCAGAAGCAGGTTGTGTGGTGGGTCAGGGTGAGCAGGAGGAATTGCCTGGCTGGGAGGCAGTAGAAGCTGTGGTTCAGAGACAGCTTGTTTGCTCACTGCTCTCCTCTCAGTGTCTCCAAGGTGCCTCAGAGCGCTCAGGTATCAGGATGAGGCTGCAGACCTGCTGGAGAGGGGTCATTCTGCTCTAGGTCTGGTCCCAGAGAGCAGCGTCTCACTCCAGGCAGGGTGGCAGAGCCCTCCTTGGGCACAGGCAGCTGTTGCTCCGGCTGCAGGGATCTCCTGCCCTCTCGTAGGCCCCTCAGCTGAGAACAGAAGAAGCTTGCTGGTAAAGTAGACCCCGCTGGGGGCTCGCTATTTCCAGCTCACTCACTGCTCGTTTGAGGGGGATCATTTTGCAGTTGTGAAGGCAGAGGTGTTCCAAGTCCAGCCATCTGTGTCTCATTCACTCGCTGCCTGGGACACGGAAGAAATCCTGTTTATAGGAGCCAGGGCCTTGCATGTTAGAAAAACTCCTTTTTTTTTCCCCTAAATTTTTTTTAGCGCTGCACCGTAGCTGGTCGTGTTGTTTCCAAAGCAAATGCACAGCAAGCGCTGGGTGGGTGCCTTGGTAGTGCCTGGTGCTGTTGGCTTGGGGGTGGTGTGGGAGAAGGGCAGTCAAGGTGGGCGTATGGAGCTGGGGTGGGGTTGGCATCCCTCACCCAAGGGGATGAGCCCTCTTTGGCAGCATAGGCACCCCAGTGTCTAGGATGCAAGTGGGGTCCCACAGCGGGGCACAGCTGCAAAGTCCTGTTGGGGTCCCTTCTCCTGGACTTTGGATGCACAGGGACCTCTGGCTTTGCATCTCCATCCCTTGAGGGGAGGCTGCTGCAGTGTCCTGTCTGTCACATTTAATGGGTCACTTTGCTCTTTCTCAAGCAGTACAATTTTTGGGACCACTGCCATTCCCAACCCTGCTCCCATATGGGGAGCAACCGTGCTTCCCTGCACGGCAGCAGCTCAGCCTTCTCACCCTCCTGCTTTCAGAGGCTCACTGCAAGCCCAAAGCTGAGAGCCACAGACTGGATAAATGTTTCTGTCTCAGGTTTCCCTGTCTGTGTTGAGAAGGGCTGGGCAGTGGTTAGAGGTGGGGTTTGGCATTGGAGGCTCCTTGTTCGCCAGCCCAGGGCTCCGGGTTGACTGCGGTCGCAGCTCCGGAGCCTCCGCGTCGGCTGTTGGCTGCAATCACTGCCTGCGGTGTGGTCAGGCAGCCCTGGCTGGGGAATAGGTGGCTTTCACAAATAACTTCATAACAAGCAGAAAAAAAATCAAATCTTCTTCCAGGCAAGGCAAAGTGTTCTGTTTTTTGGGAATAAAAAAGGTCTAGTTTTTCCCGGCCTCATGAGGAGCATCGGCACTTTGCAAGTGTTGGGACCGTGGGATCGTTGTGGCATCCTGGCAGTGCAGGATGGTTTCCATTCGGTGTGAGCATTACAAGGGAGGATTGTGTTTCCCGTCATGCTGCTGGGGCTGTCTCCTCCCTGGCAGCACTGGCCCGTGTTCCCCAAAGCGGGGCTTGGAATAAAATAGCCGCAGTGTTTTCCAAGCTACCTCCTTTGGAACAGGCTCCTGTGCACCTGGCTCCTTCCCAAAGGAAACGGATCTGCCTGGATAACGTTTCCCAACCTGATCACCAGGAATGCTGCTCATTTTGCCCAGGACTTTCTCCCCAGGAAGGCAATCTCGCTATTTTTCCTCTGCCTTCCTCCACTGTGCTCCTTGCCTTCCTTGCCCCCCAAAAGCAGGGATGCTCACCCTGTTTCTACATGGATGGTGACCCCATCTCTCCGCTTGCTTTGCAGGGGCGATGCTTGGGGGAGACCTGAACAACACGAACGGAGCCTGCCCGAGCCCCGTGGGTAAGTGAGGAGCCTTTCAGCCCCACACCCCTGGCTCCATGGATACTCCTGCCCTCGGTTTCCCCACACGTCCCATAGGATTTTGCTGTTCAGCACTGCCGGTCCATAGGGAAGTTCTGGGGAAGATTTTGCTGCTCTTGGCAGTGGGAAGGGCTGGCATATGGAGCTCCACGCCAGCAGCTCTGTTCAGGGTGCTGGTTTCAGTGAAGACCCCAGTGAGAAAGGAGTGTCCATCTACCTTGGATCTCAGGGAGAGCTGCTGGTCAGGGAGGTGACCCCTGAAGACCAGGATTTGGGCAGCTCTGGGTTTAGCTCCTGATGCTGCAGCCGATTCTCCCCCGATATCAGGTGATCAATTAACACCCAGTTCCTCCTCGCACTTGGGCCCTATAAAGGAACTTTACTGCAAGGAAAAAAGCTCATTAAGGTCCCTTTCCACTGCAAGAGTCTTGGTGCTAACAAGGCTCAGGCCTTGTGGCTCAGCTCCTTGTCTGTAAAATGCACTAACAACATCTCCATCCCCACATCTGCCTCTGCCATCTGCAGGCTGAGGATGTTGGACCACTGCTCGTGTGGGCACAGCCCAAAACCGGCAACGGCCCTGGGTCCTGCTGGGAAGCAGCTGCTGCTGTCAGCACTGGGCTTGGCAGTGGTCCTGGGCTTGGCAGGGTGGATGCCGTCCATCCCAGGGCAAAGGCAGCCTTGCTGCAGGAGCCTGAGTCCTCACCCCTTCTGGGCCTTTTTGTGGTGGATGTCCAGCCAACAGCATGGAGGAGGAGTGTGAAATTCTACTTTGCCCCAATTAAAACCAAATTGGAGCAGCTCTCACTGGTTGCATGGGTGGGGTTGGTCCGGTTGCAGTTCTATAGCACCATGGCCACCTGACCCCATCCCCTGCACTCTGGCCACTCCAGGAATAGCCATTTCCCTGTGCTGGGCAGCAGCCATGCCAGTGCCACAGGGATTTCTTCATAGAGCAAACCCTGCCAAGGCAGTTTGCGGGGCTGTGTCTGCCCAGGGTCTTGCAGCACCCAACACGGAGCTCTGCTGATCCTTGAGGGCAGAGGGAAGGGGCCATCGTGCCGCAGCCCCCAGGCACCTTTGCAGCCCCTGTTCCCCCCCTGCCACCCCCATGTCAGCTGTCGGGAGCAGCCGTGGTGGGTGCGGAGCTTGGCAGGCCCTGTGAATGTCAGCATTGACGTCACCAAAGCATTCCCTGCGTTCCTGCCACCACTGCAGGAAACGCGTGTGAGGAGCAGGGACAGCCCGGCTGTGGCCAGCCCCAGACCCCTGCTGTCCCCAGACCCCCGCCCTCCCTGGGGCTCCCTGCGTGGCTGCAGGAGGGGATGATGGCTCTGGCTCTGGCACTACGCTTTCAGTTTTCAGATACCTGGTACATCTCTTCCTCCTCCTCCCCCTCCTCCTCCTCCTCCTCCCTTGCAGTCTCTGCAGCACTGAGTGATCACCTGCTGCCTCTGAGTCATCAGCTGCGGGTGCCTCTGGCCGGATTCTGCAGCGATGTCGCTGTGTCCCTGCATCCTGCCCACGCTCTGTGGCGTGTGCCACCGTCGGGATGCAGCACCCGGTCCACTCCGCCTGGCCCGCAGGGGGATGCTGAGCCCTGACTGTCCCTGCTCAAATTCACACCAGGGTGGTGCAAAGGCAGCTCAGAGTGCTCCACTTTTAGACTCTATTTTGGGTAGGGGCCCTTGGTTGTGAAGTCCTGGTGGGAGTGTAGCCCTTTTCTCTCTGGCTTTTGGGGGTGGCCAGATCCAGGCTGGGACAGTGCCCAAAGCCACCCATCTTTGAGGGTGAGTGGCAGCACTGGAACCCAAACCAGCTCCTCTCCAGTACGGGGGCCACCCCAATCCGCACCCCAGGTCATGCACAGATAACACGGTGTGCCTCAAACAGGGAGTCACCATGAGAGCCCTGTGTGCATCCCTGCCAGTGCTACCTCGGGAGGGAGAATATCAAAGGGTTTAATATTTCTTTTGGCTTTTTCATGGCCTCTAGCACTGCGGATAGCCATGGTCACCTGGGGAATTTCTGCACCTTTGTTGTTAGTAAATCTAAAAGCCAGTAGGCTTGTGAGCAAGATTCCAGCAACTCATGGTGCATGCAGGTACCAGGGCCTGATGCACCAGGCTGCTCACAGTGATTTGGGGCTGGGAGGACACCTTGCTGGGGACAGGAAAGCTGGTTCTCACCCTCCATCCCTGGATACCAGAGCTACCAGCCTGGCCACCATGGGTGTCCTTGATGGCAGCTTCCAGGCATCCGCTGGGGCAGCATCTCCCGTCCCCAGTGCCATCTGTGGGATCAGCCCTGCGGCTCCCAGGGAGTCTGGCCGTCCCCTGTGCCCAGGTCAGCCCATCACTGCTGTGTCCAGCCCAGGACAGCTCTGGAGAGGCAGTGGCTGGCACTCGGCCCCCACATGCTGCGGCTGCAGCGTCACTGCCACCAGCCGCCTGCTGAAATGCAGATGCAGCGCAATCGTAGATGTGATTAATAATGCAATCAGCGACCTATTTTTCCTGGTCTAACGTGCAATGAATATGAGGGCTGAATCCTGGTGATTGCTGAACGCCTTTCTATCTTTGGGGCCTATTCATGAAAAAAAAACAACCCTCATCAGAACAGTAATCTGATCCAATTTATTCCTTTCCTGATGTTCATCAAATCTTTTCCTTTTTAATTTTTTTTCTTCCTTTCCTTTCTTCTTTTTTTTTCCCCTCTCTTTGCACATAAAATCCTTAAGTGGGGCAGCAGGAGGAGGAGAAGGAGGGAACCTTAGATCTTCAAAGGGGCAGTGGAAGCAGTGAACTGAGTCCTCACTCTGCCACAGCCCCTTTACACTGCTCCAGTAGCATAAAGAGACCTTAAAAGTGAATGTACCAGTAATTACCCATCTTGGCAGGGCTGCAGTGCCTGGCCAGAGCACAGAAAGCGCCTGGCTGCAGATCACGCTCTGAGATTTACTGGGTGTTACTGCAGGAACAATGGGGAGTTCCTGCAGGTTGAAGAGCTGCCCTGAGTGATGGGGGCTCGGAGCCACTGCCTGTCCTGGCTTCACCCTGCAGGGTGAGCCTGCCTGGGTGCAGGAAGGTTTGGAGAGCCTGGGGGGGTGCAGTGCTGCTCTCCCACAAGAGAGGAGCGCTCATGGTGCTCCACTGCAGCACCACTCACCATGCATGTGTTTACCACAGCTGTGCATTCCCCATCGCCATGTATTCACCAGCATGTGTTCACCATCGCTGTGCGTTCACCACCATGCATTCATCATCATCATCATCATGCGTTCACCATCATCATGTGTTCATCATCATGTGTTCACCACTGTGCATTCACCATCGCCATGCATTCACCATCATCATGTGTTCACCACCATGCATTCACCACCGCCATGCATTCAACCGTCACCATACCTTCACCTCCTTTCTCTCTGTCACCCCTGTTCCTGCAGGAAATGGCTACGTGAGTGCCAGAGCCTCTCCGGGTCTCCTTCCCGTGTCCAATGGCAGCAGCCTGGGCAAGATCATCCCAGCCAAGTCCCCACCGCCGCCCTCGCACGGCACGCAGCTCGCCGCCAACAGCCGCAAGCCAGACCTGCGCGTGATCACCTCACAGAGCGGGAAGGGGCTGATGCATCACCTGGTGAGTGCCTTCAGCTCTGCTGGGACACCAGGTGGGCTGGGAATGGGTCGCCAGGCCACAGGGGATTTGGTGCTTCAGCAGATGCAGTGCAGGCGCTTGTTCCGTGCTGTAGTAGTGGGGGCTGGCTGGGGCTGTGCTGGAGGGGAGATCTGAGGAGGAAGGCTTGGATTCCTGCCTGCACCATCCTGGATGGTGCAAGCCCTGTGCCAGGCATTGCTCTAACCCATACGTGCCCCATGGAGGCAAAGGCGTGGTGCCAGCGAGCGCGGGCGCAGCGGGGACAGGGTGCTTGAGTTAACGGTACCTCTCGGTTCTCTCCCTGTTCTCCCACGGACAGACCGAGGACCACTTGGCTCTGGTGAGTTCCCAGCTGAGCGTGCATGGCGGTGTGGTGGGACATGGGCTGCTTGTCCCCTTGGTCCTGCCCTGGCTTGGCGAGGCATGGGGCACACAGAGGGGGTGGACTCTGGCTCCTTTGCCCTGTGTTGGGAATGCGACGGGATGTGGTCACCAGTGTTAACATTCAATCCTGCTGCAGAAAATCTATCCCAGGATAAACACACTTTTAGGAAAATCAGGTTCCCTATGGAGAAGAAGGAGCTGACATGAGCTGCAAAGCGACTGTTTCTCCACCAAGGCCAAAATTGCCATGTTGGTCCCCTGGGGAGGTCAGCCGGGGTCCCTTTGGGGGCTGTGGAGCTGGGCTGGGCACTGCCACTGCCCTAGACCTGCCCCTGGGGCTTTGCTGGAGCCACCACAGCTACAGCACGGGAAGACCTGGCCCATTGCCAGCACATGAGAGACAGGGAGTAAATCAGGCTCTTCCCATATTAAGGATATTATTTAAAGCCTGTGTAAATCCACTGGCTGGCTAGTGCACTCCCTAAACCTCCCCTGTGCATGGGGCAGTTTTCCGTGTTATTTTTATGGCTTTTTTTCCTCTCCCTGCCAGCAAAGTGAACGCCACCTTGTTTGTGGCAATGATTCACTCTGCTCTGTTGCTATTCTGGTGCAGGGCAGATGGGCGACAGGTCAGCACAGCAAGGGAAGGGCGAGAGCTGCTGCAGGATGCAGGTCACACAACCAGGGAAAAGCTCTCCAAAAACACAGGAGTAAGCCAATCCCTCTGGCAGCCTACAAGGAGACACTCCTGGCCAGGGCAAGGATGGGCCAAAGCTTTGGCAGACATGAATTCTGCTGCTCTTCATGTCCCCAAACCCTTCTTGCTTAGTGGCCCCCTTCCAGCAGCTCCCTGCCTCAGTTTCCCCATCTGTGGAGGGAGAGCAGTCACTCCCCACCTCCACATCTGCTCATTCCTGATCCCACTGCCCAGGGCATTCCCTGGCTACACACTGGAGCAGCGTTAGGTAAAAATCCGCTGGAGTGGCATTTGCAGTTTTAATTGTTGATCTGAGTTAACCTGGTGGGTTTTTGCCTGAAGTGAAAAACATCCTCGCCCCAGCTGAGGTGGCAGCAGCGGGGTGGAGGGTGACAAAATGTGGGCAGCGTGGAACAGGGCCCTTGTCACAGCTGGATCAGGAGGTGGACTGCAGAGTGCTGTCCCTGCAGATCCCTCCTTCCTGGTGCAGATGCCCCCCTGCTCCGCTAACCTTCTCCCCACATTTGCTCCCTCCATGTTGCTCAACCTACACACCAGATCCTCTCTCCAAATGGCAGCTCCCACCTCTTTCCAGGCGGCAGCAGGATGAGTCAGCAGCCCCTCTGCTGTGTCCCCGCTGCCCGCAGCCCCAGCCCTGCCACCCCCGGCGCTGCTCCTGCAGCTCTGAACAAGCTCTGCTCCCTTAGAGAGTTCAGAGAGGCGTCCCCCCATTTCTCTCTGCACTCCTCATGTGCCAGGGGAAGCAGAGTCCGTTCACTGACTCCATTCCCTGGGAGCATGCTGCATGGTGTGTCAGCAACCAGAATGGCAGTTTGCAACGGGAGCTTTGTGTGTGGGCATGGGGTGTGAGTGGCACAGCGTGGGGGGCATCTTACACACCTCCTCCCTGCATGGATTGGGGTGAAAATCGGGATGCTTCCCCTAGCGTAGCTGGGGCTGAGATTTCCACACTCACCTGGTGATGTCAAGCAGGTTCCTGGGGCTGGTACACCCTGCCCAGCCAGTGTCCCACCAGTCCAGCCTTCTGGCACAGCCACACTTGTCCCTGTGCCTGTGCTTTCCCAGGAAAGCCGCAGAGCCCTGGAGAGAGGGGGCAGAAGGGATGGAGCTGTGGGGCTGCTGGCTCAGGATCTGATGCTGGCAGGAGAGGGACAGGGTTAGGTCTTGCCTTCTGTGAAGACACTTCTTGCTGTGTCCTTAACCCATGGCAGTGGGCATGGCTGAGGGTGGCTGCCAGCAGGGTGCGTGCCAGGAAAACCTGATTGTACAGCCCCCCACAGCTTTAGCAGTTAGAGCCCTGGTAATCGCCTTCTCCAGGACACAGGAGGGACCTGCGGGCTGGGCAGTGTGGGTGCAGGGTGAGCAAATCCCACACAGCCGGGTGCTGTCACCCTCTGGAGGTGGCCAGGCCAGGGTTTTAGCCTCCAGCCTTGTCCCAGGAGAGTCTCTGTGGCCATGGGGAAGCACTGCACAGTCCATGCCCAGAAGGCCCTGGGAGCCCTCAGTGCTGCAGGAAGGCTGCTCACTGTGTCCCAGCCAGCCTCGTGCCAGGCGTGATTTAAGCTGGGCACTGCCCCAGTCTTCACAGGGTGATGTGTGCTGGGGTGCTTCAGATTAGAGTCAAGCCTCTTGAGTCTGATTTAAATCAGATCAGCAGAGACAGCCCAGATTATCTGCCTTGTAAACAGGGCTGAATCTGACCTGTAGATCCGCCCATGTAACCGCCTGGAAAACCATGGGAGGAGGTTGGCATGCACTGGTCCAAGGACAGAATTTTTCCACAGTGGACCTGCTAATGCCTGAGTCACCCAAATGTCGTGAGGGCACTGAACCGGCAGGTTGCTGAGCACTGGACTTGCAGTTTAGGGGTGGCAGAGTCCCTTTAAAATCTTGAGGCCAATGCTCAGCATCCTCAGCTTCCCTTCAGGCAGGGGCTTATTCTTGGCCACCAGAGCTGCAAGGAGGAGGATGTGTCGGCTCTGTGCTGCCTCAGCTGGTCTGGGTTTGCTTCGGTCCCTTTGTCACTCCTTGGAAGCTCAGCAAGCCTCACGTGCAGCCTCTGGAAAGCAGTGAGGAATTGTCTGAGGCATCCCGCTGATACTCCCCCTCCATGCACACAGGGACATGGCTGGTCCTGGTGGGTGAAGCCCAGCCCTGGACAGAAAGGGGACTCAAGGCCGTGACCTGCAGATGAGTGTCACCAGGTCCAGAGTGTCAGTAGCTGGTGTGGTTTTTACTTTGCTTTTTTGCAGTGTGGAATGGCCAGAGGATCAATCCTGCTTATCTCACTCTCTCCATGCTCCACCTCGGTGCATGCCCAGGGGGTTTTGGGGGTCCACAACTCACGAGAACGATCGAGTCCAACCATCTGGGCTTTAACTCCATCCCTGTTTGCTCCCACAGCAAAACACACAGCGGCTGGGTGTCTCCCAAGCAACTCACTCTCTGACCACACCAGTTGTTTCCGTGGCGACTCCGAGTTTGCTGACGCAGGGGCTGCCCTTTTCGGCCATGCCCACAGCGTACAACACAGGTAAGACATGGCCAGGGCAGAGCTCTCAGTGCCTCAATTAACATGACAGGGGAAAGTGCTGCTGCAGGCATGTCCCTGCTGCTCCCTCGAGCAGCTACAGTGGTGCTTGTGGAACTCGCCACTGCAAGACATGGTTGAGTCCAAGGGTTCCACAGGATTAAAATCAAGGGGAAACTCATTATATAAATGCTGAGAACTCATTGTCGTAGCCAGAAGGGCTGTGAGGGCTGATGTAGCCCATTGCACTGTGCAAGCAGATGATAATTACAGCTGCACCCATCACTGGCTTCTTGAGAGCTCAGGGGGGTGTCATAATAGGGGATTAATGACAGCAAGTGTAGGCCCCCAAAAGTTTGGGAAGAATGCTAACCAGCCTGCATGCAGGCACATCTGATTTGGGCTGGTCAAGCCCAAGGTGACAGTGACAGCGCACTTGCCCAAGCACAGGGGTTGTTCATCGGCCACCTGTCAGACCTCCACCAAGACTTTGAGGACTTGCCGGCTGTCTGTGTAACTCGCTCTGGCTCAGAGAAGAGTTTGCAAAAATGTAAAAAGCTGCTTGTCTGGAAGAACCCGGAACAGGCATGTTGGGAACTCCCTCTCCTAATTAGTAGGTGTAGCCCTGAAGATGCCGGTTGTGTGTGACGAGGCTCCTCTCCCTGCGTGGCCATGTGGTTCACCAGCCAGGCTGGACACAGCCAGAGTCCCCAAAATAGGTTTTAATTGAGCCCTGTGCTGCTGCTCAGGGTGGAGGGGCCTGAATTTCAGCTCTCTGTAGTTATTTTTTGTCACAGCTGACCGTGAGTAGAACCTCATTCCTGCCCAAGTGCCAACAGTGTCTATGCTGGGGTGTTTGCTGTGGGAGGGAGCATGGGGGGCACTGCTGTAGGATGCAAACTCTCAACCTGGGGTGTTGCCACTTATTCTACCAGTGCTGCCCTGTTAATTGGATGGGAATTGTCTTGTTTCGTGAAGGGTCTAGAGCACAAGGAACTTGGGGGGCTCAGCCTGGAAAAAGGACACTCAAGAGGGACCTTCTCACTCTGCACAACTCCCTGACAGGAGGGTACAGCCAGGGTGGGGTCAGGCTCTGCTCCCAGGGAACAAGGGGCAGGACAAGAGGAAATGGCCCCAAGTTATGCCAGGTGCGGTTTAAGTTGGATATTAGGAAAAATTTCTTTGTGGAAAAGATGTTCAGGCTTTGGAACAGACTGTCCAGGGCAGTGGTGGTGTCACCATATCTGGAGGCATTTAACAGACATGTGGCTGTGACTTCTGGGGACACGGATTAGCAGTGGCCTTGGCAGTGCTGGGGGAACCGTTGGGCTCGATGATCTTGGGATGGCCTTTCCAACCTAAATAATTCTGTGACTGTGATGCTGAAGATGTCTTCAGATCATTGCATAGGTGGCTGAGGGGTGCAGATGCCCTGAGCACACTCCCAACCTGGAGCATTGCTGCGTGTTCCTCCCTGGACTCACCTGTTAATTGGGTGGCTATTGTCTGGATTTCAGGCTGCTGCAGTTGTGCTGAGCTGCGCTCTGGCCAGGGTTATGTGCCCTTTCCTGTGCCCGCTCTGCTGCTGGATTCAGTCAAACCTCACCATTCTGTGATCTGGGGCGGCTTCAGCTCAAGCCCTGGCGGGGTCTGCAGAGGCGGCCACTGTCACCAGTGGGTGTCAGGAGCTCCCAAACCAGAACAGCTGGTGCGAGGGGTGGAGGACGGTGTGGAGCAGGGAACCCGATGCCAGGAGATTGGGTGGGGTGTGCCGGGGATCCGCCGGTGACATTGGCAGCGGTTTAGCACCGGCACAGCCACCTCTGTGTGTGCTGCCGGGGTGGGGACAGCCGAAACCATGAGACACCCAAAATTAGAGAGAGAAAAGGGGGAGGAGAGGGGGTGAGGAGAGTTTGATGAGTGTCTGTGTCAGGGGCTGACATGGCTGACCAAGGTTTGAAGCAGCACTTCCCTCCCTGGCTTTCTCCACCAGCATTCCCACCTTTTGTAAAATTCCGCTCTGGTATGAGGTGCTCCACTGGGATTTTCGATGCTCCTGAGGTTCTGCATGGGAAAGGCAGTGCTCTGCAAGAGTGGGGGGATACCAGGGTGTGGAGTGCTCGTGATGGGGAGACACAGTGATAGCTGCGTGTCCCTACGGCAGGCGGGGAGCGCCCCCTGCTGCCATGCGGGACACTGCGTGTGTGGGGCTGTCCCAGGTATGCCCCAGACACACGTGGAGGTGCCACAGGCACAGGTGAGGGTGTCCCAGGCACAGGTAGGGATGCCTCAGGCACAGGTGAGTGTGCCCCAGGCACAGGTATCAGCAGCTGCCAGGGTTTGCTGCCAGGGTTTGCTGCCCTGGGAGGGGAGAAAGTGTATCTGTGCACACTGGTGCCTCTGGGGGTGTCTCTTGTGCTCATGGCCCTTCCTGGGGGCAGCCAGACATGGCTGCACCGTGGGGTTGCCCTGGCCTGTGTTGTCCCTGGGGGCAGTGGCAGGTGTTGTGGGGTGTGGAGGGTGGAGGTCCTTCCAGCAGCTCATGTCTTGAGGGTGGAAGATAGCTGGATATAAGGAGGAAATTGTTCACACTGAGGGTGGGGAGGCCCTGGCACAGGGTGCCCAGAGAAGCTGTGGCTGCCCCTGGATCCCTGGAAGTGTCCAAGGCCAGGCTGGACAGGACTTGGAGCAATCTGGGATAGCGGAAAGTGTTCCCTGCATGTTGGACTAGATGGCCTTTAAATGTCCCTTGTGTGGCACTTGGTTGGTGTGGTGTTGTATGGTCATAGGTGGTACTGATCTCAGAGGTCTTTTCCAATCTAATTGATTCTGTGATTCCAACGCAAACCATACCGTGGTTCCAGGAGCTGTGTCCTCTGGCCAGCATCTCTGTGCCGCTCGCAGCACGAGCCTATAGGCCATACACTGTGTGTTTGTGTCTCTTGTGGGTCTCCCTCCTCTCTCAGTGCTCAGGGCTCTGTGGAGGCAAGTTTGACATTGAAATGACTGCAGGGTTCCTTCCCTTCCAGATTATCAGCTGACGAGCGCTGAGCTGTCCTCGCTGCCAGCATTCAGCTCACCTGGAGGGCTTTCCCTTGGCAACATCTCTGCCTGGCAGCAGCAGCAGCAGCAACAGCAGCAGCAACAGCAGCAACAGCAGCAACAGCAACAACAGCAGCAACAGCAGCAACAGCAGCAACAGCAGCAGCAGCCGCAGCAGCAGCCGCAGCAGCAGCACCTGGTCCCAGTGTCACTAGGAAACTTAATGTAAGTGACATGGGTGCTGGGGCCTCTCAGCTGAGGTTGTAAAAGCAAAGAGGGAAATGGGGAATTCCTCTGAGGTGCCAAACCTGTGGAGCCCCAGCTGTGACTCCTCCCTGAGTACTCCAGACTTGCAGTATCAGGCCCCGGTGGGTCCACACTGTGTTCCTGGGGAGCAGGAGCTGTGTGCCCACCCACAGCTACAGGAGGGCTCAGACCAGCCATCTTGTGAAGTCTGGGGCATCTTGTCCCTGTTGCTGTAGCAGTGATCCAGAGTCCCTTGCTGAGATCAGGGCGACAGTGCACTTGGGGATGCTCTGAGAACGTCGTCCTGCTGCCTGTCCACAGTGGGATTGATCCCTGCACTCACCAGGAGGGAGCTGAGAACCAGCCAGAGGCAGTGTTAGATGGGATGGACATTACAGGATAAGGTGTCTGGAATTGTGCCCTGCTGCTATAGGAAGAAGGTGGCTTTTAGTATTGCAAATAGATTACTTTGCTCCAGGGCAGAAAATACAAGCAGTTACATCTTGGAGCAAATTTTCTGAAGTGGATCTCCTTTTAGTCTGGAGTAAAGCATCCACACACAGAATTTCTCAGTCACAATTAAGATTTAAGCAACTTGCCTATGATGACATTGAGACCATGGGACAAAGAGAGGCAGGAATTGAAGAGGGGGGATCAGTGACTTTGCCCCAGCCACTGAGTCAAAGATTCTGACATATGCAGCGTGAAGTGCCGGATGGATGGATGGATGGATGGATGGATGGATGGATGGATGGATGGATGGATGGATGGATGGACGGACGGACGGACCGACCAGGCTTTTGTTCAGGGAGTTCACTCCCTTTCCTCACTGCCTGGCACATGTTTTCCAGGCATGGCAGGCAGCAGCTTTCTCAGCAGCTGCCTGGACCTCCTGCACCAGTGAGGCCATAGGATGTGTGGAAACCTGAATGAAATTTTGTGTTGTAGAGGTTGAGGAGGTTCTCAGTTTTGAGCAAAACCACCTGGCTGAGCCTATGCCGTGTCTGTGCAGCCCATGAGTATACTGGGGCAGAGCTGGAGGGACACCCATGGGATGGGGATGTCACAGCTTGTCCCTCTTCTCCATGTGTTTGGGTCATGCTGCAGGACAGTGGGTGGGGTTGGGGCTGGATCACAGGGTGCTAGGGGAGAAGGGATGCTCCCCACAGGGTCTTATCCCAGTTCAGCAATGATGCGTCCTAGTGACCGCACATATTATGAATTCTGGAGTCACAATTCTGATTCTGAAGTCATAATTCTAATTATGAGTCCAGATTAATAAACAAATCCAGGTTTATAATTGTGGGTTCATTTGGCTGTGGTGTGTGTGGGTTCTGAATTCTGTGGACTGAAGGATAAAAGGCTTCCAAAAAGATAATAATGAGAGATTTCCTATTATCTCCTGCTCTGTCTTTTTCTCCCTCTTCCTCCCCTTCTGCTCTCCTCCTCCTCCTCCTCCTCTCCCAACCTCTTCCCCCCACCTTCTGGATGCCCAGACAAGGGAGTCACTTGTCCCACACCACCACTTTGACTGTCAACACCAACCCCAACATCAGCATCAAGTCGGAGCCCGTCTCACCCAACCGGGAGAGGAACACTGCCACCCCGCTCAGCACCTTCCCCCACCAGCCCCGGCACGAGCCCACTGGCCGTTCGCCCGTCGACAGCCTCAGCAGCAACACCAGCTCCTACGAAGGCAGCAGCGAGCGGGACGATCCCGCCCGCCCTGATTTCAGCTCATCCCTGGGCCTCCTGCGACCCACCAGCGAGCCCGAGGGGGAGAGCCCTTCTGTAAAGCGCATGCGGTTGGATACCTGGGTCACATAACAGGTCCCCACCGTCCCTGGGAGCACCACCAGCTCCAGCGGGGCTGCGGGGAGGGGGCGGGAGGGACGGGGGGGTGAGGGGGCAAAACGGGTGATAGGGATGGGCTGGGGTGGGGGGAAATTATCATAAACTGCCTGAGAAATAGCTTTAGGATTTTGTAGGCATTCATTCTAGCGCAGCAGGCGACGCACGCAGTACATACGGCGCTCCTCAGCCGCGGCCGTGGGCTCGGGAACGGCCGGGTGCATGGGAATGGGCGACTGGAATGGAATATCTGTGTCCTCGCCAAAACCAGCAGCCCCTGGCAATGCTCCCCCGCGGGCGGGTGGGCCGGGCTCTCCGTGCCCACTGGCCAGTGAGACCCGCTGGGCAGTGGGACCGAATCCCTAAGGTAGAGTGCCTGTGGCAGGATGGGCTCCAAAGGGAGACGCAGGGCACAGAGCACTCCTAAAATACACCTTGCTGGCCATTCCCGGGTGTTCCTGGCTCCATGTGCAGGGAGGGGCAGTTCAGATCCAGCTCTCCAGAAGCTTGAAGGGCTTTGGTAGGCACTGGTTTTCCTCCAAAAGGGTTTTCCTACACCGGTTTTCCTAAACCAGCTGGGAAGGGAGGTGGAGGGCAGCTTGGAGAGCCTGGCTTTGCTATGAAACAGGATGCAGCTGCATCCACAGCCTGCTTGAGGGTCCTGGATCGTGATCAGGGGAGTAAGGCAGATTTTTAAGGCTTAATCCCATTTGCGTGACAAGTGGATGCATACAGAATCCTTCCTGCCAGAGCAGGGAATTCCACTGTTTCTGACCAGGGTCATTGGAACACTGGAGTTCCTGTTCCCCAGGAAAGCCTTGCCTCCACCTGGGCACAGGTGTGCAGAGAGGGGATGCGTTAGTGCTGCTTTTCAAAGCAAATTGTGGATTTTAGCAAACAACATCCATAAAAGCGTTTTAAAAATGCATTCCCATTCCACATGGGCCAAAGCTTTAAATCAGGAAAATGGGAAGAAATAATTATTTTACTGAAGGATGCAACTGAAGTAATGATCCTAATGAGATTTTGCCTGAAGGTTTCTAGGCCTCAAAAGATGAGGGTGAGCTGAGCGGAAAATCTGCTTGAGTCTTGAGCAGTGATTTAGTGGAAGGAAAAAGGAAAAACCAAGGAATTTCCTCATATTGCCACTTGCTCTGGCAGTTCCCCAGGGATGGGTGTCAGTATTCTGATCCCAAAATGCATCAGCCTGCTCAGGGCTGGAGGTTTTGGAGAAGAAGGGACCGTTCTGGGCTGGCACAGTCATTAGGGATGGGCTTTCTCCCTGCAGGCGCTCTCCTCAGGAATGCCGGTCCCCTGTCCCCCTCCCAGCCTGCCGCCCTGCCCCCCTGTGCAGGGACACCCCAGGCCCACTCACCCCTGGGCTCGCAGTTCCAAACTGGCACAAAACCTGCCCAGGTGGAGCCTGGCCAGCCTCGGGGAGCTGTGGAGGAGCTGGGAGCTGCCTTGGGTTCGGCTCCACCCTGAGGTGGAGCAAAGGGAGAGGAGCTGAGTCACGGTGGGATTTATGCCCCTCCTGGATTCCTCTGCCAGGTGTCAGCAGCCAGCTCAGCCTTGGAATGAGGTGGGTGACATAAAAATATCCCCAGATGAGGGCAAACCAGAAGCAGATTCATGGGGTTTCATAAACTTTTCCCAACCAAGCATTTGCGACAAAGTTTCTAATTGGAAAAACATGACAAAAAAACCTGATGATTATTGTGAAATGAACAGGGGCGGCCTAAAGGGACTGGCTGGAGGAGGAGAGGAAATCCTCCAAAAATTGGGTGAAAATTTATAGCCATTTGTGTGTGGAGACCTGGCGGAGGGATCGGGGTGGTGGATGCTAAGCGGTGCCAGGGTTCCGGATACTAGCTCCTCACCAACATCCCTGCCTGCAGAACAAGGCATAGAGAGACGTGCCAGATAAAATCCCCCCTCCAAACCTTGAAATACCAAATTGCTCCCACAAAGGCTTTCCCAAATGATGGTTTTATTCTTTTTCAATGATAAATTTGGAATTCCCTCTCCTGTTCCCATGCTCCGGACAGGCCTTGGGCAGGCAAGGGGACCCCCATGGTGCTGGGGGGGACCCCTGGCAGGTTTTGTGCAGTTAGACCCCTGCTGTCTCCCCTCCCTGAGCCAAACCCAGCAGGTGCCAGGGACACACTCGGGTCTCACCTCCAGAATGCCAGCACAGCATTGGTGGCAGAAGCAGATCCCCCTCCCTCCATCTCTGTTTGTCCTTTGGGAAGCGGGAGAGATGCTGTGGACCGTGGTCTTCCTTGCCCACACTGACGCCCCGACCTGGCGATGCCGGATGTACCGGACGCGCACCTGAGCTCTTTGCACGGCCTTGCTTTGGAAATTAGGCAGGATAACGACGTCTCATCGCTCTCGTTTTGTACTTTTTTTTCTTCACAAAAAGAAACTCAACCCAACTAACCGGGCTCTGCCCCACTGGGAGCGGCAAGGCGGGAGGGGCCAGCAGAGCGGCTTGCTCCAGAGACCCCGGCAAGGAGGCAGCAGCAGAGACCCCCCCCCCAGCACTCAACGCCATCGGTGCAGAGCAACCCCGAGGGGGAAAAAAAC
>VZRN01000475.1:115949-126032 GCA_013397935.1 Dasyornis broadbenti | reverse complement strand
GGGGGGTGCACGTTCCTCCCCAGAGGAAGGAAGAGTGGAGGGACGCAGATCACTCTGGAGAAGGAGGGTTCCCCCTACACCCGGAGAAAGGAAGAATGGAGGGAAGCAGAGCACCCAAGGAAGGACGGAGGGATGAGTGGTCCCCGCGAAAGAAGAAAGGACGGAGGCATACGGGGAGAGGAAAGCGAGGAATGCGGGTCCCTGCCGGGGAAAGCTATGGTCTCCCTCTGAACGAACGGAGGGATGTGGGTCCCGGTGCCTGCCCGAGATTCGCGATCCTTGCTCAGGGCCGGGGTCCTGCGCCGCGAGCAGGACTCGTTCCCTTCCTTCTTTCCTCCCTTCCATCCCTTTCATCATTTCCTCTGTGTTTTCTGTGTTTATTCATCGCTGTTCCCCCAGATCTTGGCTGAATCCAAAGCATCACAAGTTACTATTTATATTAACCGGCAGGTTTTTCTCGCAGTCATTTTGTTTAGAGAGCGTTAAACGCATTTGTGGGTGGGGAAATGTCCTTTTGGTCTTTTATGCATATTTTAAGTTGCGGGCGCAAATTATATTTGCTTTGATTATTATCAGTTTGAATGCATTAATTTGATAGTTATTAAAAATAAAGTGGGCTTAATTCTCGGCACCTGCAGAATATCATTTGGTTTGCAAATCAAACAAATGGAAACTCGGCAGAAAATAGGCAGCTCCTGCGTGGTTATCCTGTAATTCTGCTCCAAATTGTGTTTCCGAGGGGCCTGATCCTGCCTGTCCCAGTGATGCTCAGGACTCTCTGCCCTGGGCTGGTTGGGCTGCGGGAACAGGGCCAGGGCTGTAGCTGAGTGAGGATATTATCTATCTGGCTGCTAATATTTGCATCTCTTTTTATTCGTTTTCCTCCCTCGTTTCTTCCTCAAAAGCCACGTGCCCCAGAACCCCTGGAGAAGAGGAGGTTGGCTTTATCCTGCTGATGCTGTAGACTCCAGGGGTTGGTTGTTATCTTTGGTTATCTAGCTGTATGAGTGGTGTCGATTCTTCATAAAGCTAGATAACCGAAAGTAAAAATAACCCCATTACACGCCTGAGGAGGATGTGGAGAAGAAAGGAAATTCATCAAAAGGAAGAGGAGTAAAAGAAAAAATTAAGAGAGAGGAAAAAAAAGAAGAGGAAAGGAAATGAGAGGCGGAAAAAATGGGGGAAAAGACAACTTTCAGAGACTGGAATTAAAACCTGAGGTAGGATTTTTTTTTTTTTAATTTTTTTTTTTTTTTAAATTTTTTTTTAAAGAACTTATTTGCCTCCTGTGATTTTAAGAGTTTACTGATTCTGGGCATGGGAAGAAACCGTCTGTGTTGAGAAAGACAAAGATGTTGCCGCTCTCTCCTCGGCCGTTAACTGTAATTGAATTAACAAAGTAAAACTTCCAATCAGATTAGAAATTAGTTAAGTCCAGGACCCAGACTACAGATCAAGGATGAACTTTCATTGCATAACCAGTCATAGAGCATCAGAGAATCCATAAATCAATACAGATTACTGTGTTGGATTATCTGTTTAATAAAGCAGCAACAGAGCAATGTTTATTAATGGTTATTTTGCAAATATGAGTGCTGGATTCTTTTTCCTTTTTTTCTACCTTCCTTCCCCCTCTTCCCTATCTGTTATACAGATACATATATTTTCCTCCCTGGCAGCTATAACTTGATATCAGTATTAGAAAGAAGGATATGGTGATTTGGAAAATGGTTTCTTGCAGTTTCCTTTGTTTTTCTTCCCGAGTATCTCTATCCAAATGCTTTCTTTCTTCTTTTAACCCTTTGTCTATGAACATTTCTTTGAATGGACTCAAGATTCTAATTTGGGGACTTACTATATATATATATATATATATGTATGTATGTATGTATATATATATAACTTGTGTATGGAACCGCATGTGACTAATTGAGGAACTTGATTTTGCTTAATTTTTCTTCTCTGCAAATTGATGCTGCTTCTTATCCCTCTTTACTGGATTATGCGTCAACCTCTTCCTTATGGAAACTGAGATCGTTTTATCTGCTCTACTGTAGAAGGGAATTTTGGGCCAAAGAAGTGCTTCCCACTTGCTTTTAATAGTCAGACTGGTTGCCTGAGATGCCACCTGCAAAACACAGCCCTGTTTGAAAAGGTGTCTTGATCTTGCTTAGAAGAACACAAAGATCTCATGGTGGATTAAGATAAAATAATATCAGAACAGTGATTTCAAGGAGGGAAAAAAAAACAAAACCAGAAAAGACTTTTTAATAATAAAGAGCTAATGCGGGTGACGGCACCTGAACTAATTTTGGAAAGGAGCAATTATAGCTTTGTGACTTTATGAAAACCCTCTTGTGAGAGATGTAGAAATGAGCTGACTTTTGACCTGTTCTGGACCCGCTCGTTTCGCTCATGTGCTCATTGGGATCTTTGAAAAAACCAAAAGGGCAGAAGAAACTGTCCCTGGCACTTCCTTCGGGAAAGGGCTGTGCTGCTGGGTGTGAAGTGAAAGATTTATCCTGCTCATATAATTGCTTGAAATTAATAAACAAGATATTTTTCCCCTCACCTATGGCCCTGTAATTCAGAATAATTTAGTGCATGTGTTAACTGGGAGCTCTTGTAATGGGGAAAGCTTAGGGAAAACCTTCATTCTGTCGTCCCACTAGGGTTCACATGGGTGCTGCCATTGTTTCTGGTGCTGTTCCCGCAGCCCATGTTGACAGTGACAGGGATGTAGGGAAGGTTTTACAAGCTCTTATTTGAGTCCCTGTTCTCTGTTGCCATTCTGCTGCTCTCCCTGGAGCGAGTGAAGTGCTCCTCTCCTGGCCAGGTGGCTTGTCCCCACTCAGAGAGGGACATCGCAGAGGACAGGGGAACAGGGACCCAGCTCCAGGAGCTTTGGTCCGTGGAGAGGGAGAGAGCATCCTCCAAGGAAGTGGAGAGATCCTCCTTGAATGCTCACACCCTGAGCGTCTCGTAGGGTGAAGCTGGACACCCTTGGCTTTGGTGACAGTGGGATGTCACCGCACGGAGCTCTCCTCATTCATCCTTCCCAGGCAGACTGAGCCAGGAGAACTGTTGCTGGTCCAGCTGGGTGGTTGCTGCTCCGGCCAGGCTGATGGACTGGGATGTGCCTGTGGGCAGACGCCGGCACTGAGCAGAGGCCCAAAGTCCTGGTGTGAAGAGCTGCGGTGGCTCCCCAGGGGCACCAGGGGCTCTTGTTCTGGGTAAGCACTGGGAAGCTGCCATGTGCCATCCACCATTGGCCAGTGACTCCTCTCCAGGGTGGGGAAAAGCGCCTTTTCTCCAATCGGGGGCTGGGAGTGGTGCTATGTGAGCATCTTTTGGTGTTCCTGGGTGACCAATCCTGGTCTGTGCAGCACTGCCATAGGCTGATTTTGATGGTGTCACTTCTTGGCTATAACAAAGGCATGAGCACGAGTGGGGGGATGTAAACTGGGACAAGGACAAAACTCGTCCAAGAATTTAGCAAACCATGCGTGGAGGGCCCGGAGCCAGGGACAAGAGGTGCCGGTGCTGACTGGTGATGGAGAGGGTGGGTTTAAAGCCCACCAGGCCCAACCTGGCTCTGGAGCTTGTGCCCCTCATTCCCAGCTGCAAAAATCTCCCTTTGAAATGCTTGTGACCCCCACAGCCATTCAGAGTCATGGTGACACTGTGGGGCTAAAGCACCTCCATGTTCATCACCAATCCCTTTGTGCTCCCAGCCTGCAAGGGAAACGGGAACCAGTTCCAGCCCACTCACTGCCCCTCAGCCGTTGGATGGCTCTCTTGGGGTTCCTGGTGCTGCAAGCTTTGCCACAGCCCTTGGGGTCTGTGGGTGCTGTCAGAGCACACCCTCATTGGCCAGGTGGAATTTTCTTTTCAATTTGAATTTTTGTTGTGGGGTGATGACCATTTCCAGTGGTGGGACTGTCCATGTAACTGTGAGCTTGGCTTTCTCAAGGGGCTTTGGAGTAGTCTTGCAAACAGCTGATTTTTAATTTTTTTTCTCCTTTTCTCCCTGATTTACTCCTGGAGTGCTCTAGCAGTAAGCCCTGTGTGTTTGCATGACATTGATCCAAATTGCAGTTTACATGTGGCCGTTTAAGCTTGCTTGGACACTATGATTTGACTGGTTAACACTCAGCACTGTCTGCTCTGTTCTCCCTTCCAGCCACATAACTGCTGGAGACATTAATAGGAGACACACTAGTGTGTTCGGGAGTGAGGTATCAGCTCTCCACATCCCTTCTCCTGTTCAGCAGCAGTTTGAGGGGAAAAAAAGGGGAGCCAAGGCAATACTAATTTTTCCATCATTCAGTGAGTCATTGAGGAGAAAGAGCCCTATACAAATATAATTGTTGAAAATTATTAATTGCTCGCAGCAGATCCCCTTTAGCTTCTGTCTTTAATGCTTACACTGGCAATACAGAAATGCAGCAGAGCAGTTTGTCGCTGAGGCCAAAGCCCTTTTGCACCACTCTCATTGTATGAACGATGTGCTGCGGGTTGGGGGACTGGCAAAATGGCAGAAATACTCATGGTGGTCGGTACTGCCAGTGGATATGAACTTTTACTTTATGATGGATAAAATATGTATATTTTTTATATTTAACATTTGAAAATTCTCAGCCCCAAATGATGGAAAAGTAGTTAAAAAATATTTTTTAAAAAAATGGGTTTTGTAGTGTTTGAGGAAAACAGATATTGAAGGAATTTTCTGCTGGCCTTTTATAGTTTGAAATGAAAACAAAAGGAGGCCCTGATGGCTCAAGCCTTTCGAGGTCTCCCTAGAGCACGAAGTGCCCCTTGTTCTCCCAGCACAGTTCCATGCACCGTGGGTTGGGCAGGTGTGGAATGGCATTGCTGTGCCATCACAAAGAAATCGCACCAATATGATAGAAATTTGTGTGTATCTACATAGTTTTTAAAAATGTAGATAGAATTCCTCTCCCCAAGCAATCGCAACTAAATTTGGAGGGAGAGGGGATGTTTTCTCGACATGCTCTCGCGGCAGGGCTGGCAGCCAGCAGTGACTCGTTCCCAGCACCAGTCCTCAAAGCTCTGCTCTTTTTAGGGTGCTGCATGGCCCAGCTCACCAGGCTGGGGTTGGGGGGATCTCTGTGCCAAGGAAAGCGTGAGGGTTCCTGCCGTGGGTACCTACACGGTCAGAAATGCTGATTGAAGCCTCCAGCCGCCGGACTGGGGCTGAGAGGGGAGCACATCTTCGTGCTGAGAACAGAGTCTTTCCTCTTCAAACAATCAGGGCTGCAAACCCCTGAGCATTTTCAAGGGAGCGATTTTTATGTCGGGATTATGATAAACCGGCTGAGTGGGCGCGCTAAGCCGCCATAGGAATCAGATCAGGCCCTGCTTTAATTTCAGCAAGTGGCGGGTGTGTGGGAACGGAGGCTGGGGTGATGCTCGGAATTAACCGTCTGGGCTCTGGGCCCCCGTGCCCCCCGGCTCAGAGCACAGACCGCAGGAGGGGTGCGGCAGGAACGTGTTGTCCCTGACCCCACCGTGGCTTTGGGGGTCTGGCCACCGATGCATGGCACTTCACCGGGTGCTTTGCACCACCCTGGGATGATTTTGGGGTGGTCAGTGCCGGTCTCTGTACGGCAGGAGAGGCGATTTCTTGAATTATCCCGCTTATCTCAGGGTGCAAACATGTTGCCGGGTGCCCAGCAAATGGGACCGGATGGGTGTCCCGCACCCCGCCCGGGGGAAGCGGGTGGCAGTGCCCAGGGGGTGGGGTACGGCTGGAAGGAAAATGATGAGCTCTGTGCTCTTCAGGCTGCTGGGAGGAGACGGGCGCCAGCGGGCAGGTCGCTCAGATGCAGCCGGGGTGATTGGATGTGAAAGCGGAGCCGCGGTTCTCGCCGCCCGCGCTGGCAGCTTCGCTCTCCCCATTGCCCGCTGCGGCGGCGGGAGGTTTTGCTGGCCCAGGCTTGTGTGACAGCGTTGCCAGCATGACGGGGGGCGGCCCTAAATATAGTCCTGGGGCCGCATTCCGGCTCGCCCTGCGGGATTTTCGGGGACAGATATAGAAAGGGACGCGTGCGTGAGTCCCGACACCTTCCCCGCTCGCTGCCTCTCGCTGTAAGAGCCGGGGAGGGGTGGCGGCCGCCGGGCGCGGGCAGGATCTGCTGCCGGCAAGGCTGGGATGGCACTGGGTAGTTCTGCAGGAAAAGAGACTGGAAATTTTGGTTTAGGAGTCCCGTGTCAGTTGTGGAAAGGGTCGCCCTGAATCCTGGGATTACGGCTGGGGACTGTCCGTATGTACTGAAGTCTGCAAGGCTGATCGGGAGGTCTTGGACAGGCACTCCTGGCTGAATCCATGTCTGGTTATCAGTGGATCACAGTCTCTTGCTCACTGAATAACTCCAGGATTTATCCTACTACAGCTGAGAGCGGACTTGGACCTGGCATCTGTAACTGTACAGCTAAAGCTGTGTAATCCTCACCCAGCATCGACGGCCATGGCCTGAGCTTAGACTTTGACAGCCCAGGCTAGGTGTAAAAATCATTGTAATTCCACTTCCAGGGGTTTTAATATCCCTGGAGCAAGGACAAAAGGGGTAATGCCAGGATGCTGGTGCAGGAGGAGGGAGCATCCATGTTGGGTGTGTCTGCTGGGTCTCATGTGATGCATTTTTACAGGCAGGTGAAGGACATGAGGTGGAGCTTGGTCTGGGACAGGGAGAAAATGCAGGTTATCAGAGGGGGGAAAAAGCTGATTAATAAGCGTTGGAAATGAAAAAGACTAGATACTCATTGGTGGTGGGATGGCCTGGCTTTGAGCCCTGTGTGTGGCTCCAGGGGGCTGTTGGCTCATCCTGTGGCCTTGCATTGTTTCAGTCAAGGCAGGTAAACCAGGTTTAATTTGACCTTCAGCAGGTTCCTGCCCACTGGAAGCTCTTCTTCTATTGGAAAAAAACCAGAACATAAAAGCTTTGCTGGATCAGCGTGTGAGCTCTGGGAGATGGAAAGAATGTTCCCCAGATCCTCTTCACCCTTTTGGAGACACTGGGTGCTCTTTGGAAAGGAGGAAGGGTTGTCTCCAAGGAGCCTGCTTTGTTCAATCTGTCTCTCCCCCTCTGGTTTTTAGTAAATTTCTGCTCTTTTAGGTAAGAGTGAAATATTCAGCTTTTACAGTGTTTCATAGGAGAGGATTGTTTTAGGGATTCCCAGGCTGAACCGGGCAGGAATGTGTGTGAGCCAAATAACTTTCCTCTGGCATCAGCAGGCACAAACTGCTTGGGAGGAAAGCTCTTGAAACCCTACAATTATGGGATAATGTATTCTGAGAGAGTTTCTTGGCTTTCCGTTCCTTAGCTGGAGAGTTTACATCCCCTCCCTGATCCTTGTAAAATGTCGCTGAACTTGGATGTTCTTGTCACCTGCTCCTCCATGGTTCCGGGAATGGGGACAATTGCACAGTTGCAATTGGCAGGAGCTTGGGGCTGTGCAGGAGGGCAAAAACCCAACTTTTCTGGCATTTGCTTTGAATTTGCCTCTGTGAGCCTGTTTTTGGGAGAGGAATCATATCTTTGAAAAGATCTGGAGGGGCACCAGCTTCCACAGCCACATATAGAGTCAAAGGAAAAGCGATGGGGAATTAATAATAAAACTTGGATTGTTCAAAGGAATTATGCACGTAATTCACTCAGGAACTTCAATTAATCCTGCAGGGCCCTGTCGGTATCCAGGGGACTTTTCTTCCTTTTGGGGCCTGGCCAGTAGGTGTGGGAATTGCCCCTGTGGCTGGGGGGAGGTTTGAGGGCTTGGGATACTGCGCTGGACTGGACAGGGACCACGGAGGGCAGGTGGCCCTGGACCACTGCCCCACCTCACAATTTTGCAGACAAACTCCACTCTCTGGTGATTTTTCTCTCTTCTTCTTCCTCTTTGTTTTGGCTTTGAACAACAAAATCCACTAACACACACACACACACACACACACACACACACAGACACACACACACTTCTTTCTATTTTTTCTTCTTCTTTTTAATGAAAAAAGGTCTTGTCAACCTTAAACCCACCCATGTGCAGGAGCATTAGCATAGCTGGCTGTATTTCTGGAGGCAGAGCTTTCCCATGGAGCTCTCCATCTCCTTGATGCTCTTTGCTCTACAAAACCACCGATTTTTGGAGACGAGGGAGTGTGAGGAAGCCTGCCTGGCCCCTCTGCCCAGCTCAGCTGAGGCTCTGCCAGCACTGGGACAAGCTGGTGGAGATGCCAGAGTGAAAGCAAGCTGCCTCCCTCCTCTAGTGCGAGGGATGGCCACGGAGCAGGTTGCCATGGAGAACGGGCATTATTCTGCGCGTGTGTGTACGGGGTGGGGGGAACATCGTATTTTTCAAAACATTTTTGATGGAGCGCGATGCCGTCAGCGGCCATGCTCACCCGACCTTGGGAGCTGCAACATCCAACCCCAGCCCCATCCCCTCCTCCCTCCTCCTGCAGCCCTAGCTCCTGCCCCAGCCCCTCCATCGGACTCTTATCTCCAATAATCCGCCCGTAAGAGGGCTTTCTGCTTGTTATGACACCCAGTGAAAGCGTGGGAGAAAGATCCTTTCTTCACCCTTGTCCTCCACAGCCAGCCACTAGCCTGAATGGGAGGCTTTTTTGTGTCTCTGTGTGCCTGACTAATTGAGCTGAAGGACTTGCGTCTGGAAGGGCTTGAAAGGGACTTTTGTTGCCACTGCGGAGTTTGTGGAAGGCGAATGAGCCCTGCTTTCTTAGGGAACGCGGGTCCTGGGCAAATTTGACTCTCGAGTGCTCACGCCTCCCAGTTCTTTGGGAAAATTAGGAAAAAAGGGTGGTGGGATTGAATTTTTTGTGTTGTGTGTGGGTTTTTTGAGGGGGGATTTTTTTTATTTGAGTGCTATCGGCAGCCCCAGGCGCTGGAGAATTGAGTCTGGCAAAAAAAGAGTCTGGCAAAAAAAAAGTCTGGCCCTGGAAGGTTGGTGAGCTGGCTGTAAAAAAAGGACTTGGTGAGATGAGTTAAAACTGGCTAAAAATAACAGTATCAGCAGCCTCTCCCTCCAAAAATAACAGTATCGAGAGCCCTTGCCTCCAAAAATAACAGTATCGAGGGCCTCTTCCTCCTGCTTTTTTAAAGGCATGATAATCAAACCCCAAATCTTCACTAAGATTCCATGGGAAATTGTTTTGTGGTCCAAGGATGCTTCCACATCCCATTGCATCCCAAGAGGTGACGGGCAACAATTATCACAAGGTGGTTTAAGTGGCTGCTGCAAAATTCCTCTTTTCCTCTTTGCCTTAATGGGAGGAATGAAAAGTTGGGATTCTCCCTGAAAGTGCTTTAATTGTTGCTTGGTGCTGGGTGATCCCCAGGTGCCTCCTGGCAGCACCGGTGCCGCTGTGGGCGGCAGGAGGGAATCCTTCTGCTACCTATAATAGCCCCAAACCCCAGGTCTTCCTTAAAACACCCAACATCCTGCTTGGTAGGAAAACCGAGAGGGTTTGCCATAGCAGTTTGGGACTTCAAAGGCTCTTTTCCATTGGGAAGGTGGTTTTGGAGCACTTGGACCGTCATCCCTGGTGGTATCTCCTGCTGCACCTTTGCTCCCATCCCAAGGATGCGGTGTTTCCTTGTGTCTCTGTCCAGGGTATTTTCTTCCTGCCTTTGCTCATTTTTCATGATCTGATGCTGGATTCATCCAAAGACCAGCAGCACCTTCCCCCAGCCCATCTTTCCCCCATGGCGGGGCCATGCAAAGCCTGCTGCTGAGTGTCTCACCTGGAAGACTCCCCTCTGGCAAGGAGGGAACGCAGGCTTTGGGAGGAAAACAGGGCTTTTGAGGCAGAAAACTTCTTGACATCTGGCAATGACTGCGCAGCGGCTTTTTAAGTGACTGCTGGGAGAAATGGGGAAGAAAGTAGCTGTGTGGGGTCACTTTGTTCCTCTTGCTAATTTCCCACGGGATGTGCAGCCTCTGCACCACATTAAGAAGCCGCTTGAAATTATTATCAAGAAATATGTATTTCCTTTGTAATTTCTCAGCCCTTCCTTCCTTCCTTCCTTCCTTCCTTCCTTCCTT
>VZRN01000475.1:99986-115571 GCA_013397935.1 Dasyornis broadbenti | reverse complement strand
ATGCAAAAAAATTGCTGTGGAAGCTGCCAGGGTCCATTGCATCCCCTATGTAGATAAACACTGCCAGGGTGTGTTATTGATTTCCAATGGCAAGGGACTCAAACATATTGAAAGCTGCATTTTTGATGGGGTGATGTAGATGCTGCAAATGCCCACAGCACCTCTTTTCCCATCCTGTGCCCAAAGGCTGCAGTTGGGTGCCTTTGGGAGTTTCCCAGGGCCAAAGAGGTGCCTCAAGCATGGGGGAAAACCAGAACAAATGGGTTTGAAACAAATGTGGACACGAGCAGTGAAACGTGATAGAGAAGGGAGCTGAAGGCAAAGAGAGGTGAATGAACAGAAGGCTTTTTTTTTTTTTTTTCTTTAATTAAAAAAAAAAGGATCAAAAATTTAAAAATCACTTTTGGAGATGGTGCCAAATCCCTTTTCACATGACTCCACCTGGAGTTTCTGAATCCAGCAATTTCTGCACTTCTCTTTGCCAATGTTGTGCTAAAACCCAACCTTGGTTTTGTGTCCTGCAGCCCGAGGCCTGTCCTGCCGCAGCTCCAGGGATGCCCATGGCACCAGGTATTTGCTAATGCATCCTGACTCGTTACTGTCCCAGGAAATTATAATTTCTGCGCTGTTTGGGTGCTCATGATGCAGCATTTGAGGGGTTTGTCCCATCAGCCCCATGCCAGGATAACGCAGTTGTGTTTGGTCATTAGTGGTGAGCAGCTCTTGGCCGTGCCTGGGCATGGCTGCACCCACCAGCATCCTCCAGCCTTTCTCCTGCAGAAGACCTGGCACTTTTTTTTCTTTGGTTTTTTTTTTTTTTTTCCCCTCTTTTTTGGCTGTTTTTTTTTAAAATATGTTTCACAATAATTAATTTTTAAAAAAATCACCCAATTCCAGTTTTGGAATGATGTGTGAACTTTGAAATTGGGGCTTGGAGTCAAAACAAGATGAGGGGAGCAGAGCCAGACTCCTACTCCTGTCAGCTGGAGGCCAGAAGGCATAAAGAAACCCAAAATTGCTGGAGCATTTTGGGGGTTTTTTTCTGGTTGGTTGGGGGGTTTTTTGTTTTTTTTTGTTTATTTTTTTTTTGTTTGTTTGGGGTTTTTTTGTTGTTGTTTTTTGGGTTTTTTTTTAATTTGTTTTGTTTTCTTTTTGTTTGATTTTTTTAATGTGTGATTTTTTAAAAAATTATTTATTATTTATATATTTTTTCTTTTTTGTTTTTAGTAGGGAAAGGGCTTTGCCAGAAAGCACACCTCAAGTGTATTTTACCCTCTGCAGAGGCCTTCCTAGGCTGAAACCAGCTTAATGAAATCAAAGGGTCTACTTTTGTATAACTGAGCAGTAGTTTGGGGCTTGTGCATTTCAGAGCACAGTAAACTGACCCTAAAACAATGGTTTTTATGGTGTTGCAAACCAAACCCCTAAAATTTGGGAAATTCTTGCCCTTGCACAGATTATTGCTGCTGCTCTTAACACCTTTCAGCTCAAATAGCAAGAGATTTTGAGTAGATTGGAAGAAAAAGATCAAATGTAAAAGGAGGTATAGAAAATAATAGAAAAATCAGGAGGTTTTAGAACAGATGAGGAATAATTCTAAGGGAAAATGCAACAATAATCCTAAAGCACTTTATTATTGTGAATCCATACAACGTTGCTATAAAATATTTAGAATTCTGCAATGCATCTATTTCTCCACTTTACAGCTCATTGTAATATTCATAATTCCTGCAATCCCAGCATTCGGTGAGCATGAGGTCACTACCCGGAATTTCCTGGTTTCAGTTCAGCACAAGAACTGCATTTTTGGGGCTGGGATCACGAATGAGGATTTTTGGAAAGGTTTGGAGTAGCGGAGCAGTGGTCCCACACTGATGCCATGCACTCTTCAAACACACTCTGAGCATCCTGGGGTGCTGGACGGGTCACAGGGATGTGGATCGGGGCCCTGGTGTCACCACTGCCATCCCTCTGCTCCTCCCTGCCTCCCCAGAGGACCACGGGCTCACGCAGCACTGGGGTAAATTGTAATTTAATTTTTTTCCTCAATGAAAACACCGGAAAAAAAATAGAAGAATGGGATCTTGGTGCATTTTGTGACTTTGTTTCCAGCAGACGAAGAGCCAGGGGCTCTAAGGCCATCCCAGTGAACAGGTTCAATGTGAGCAGCCGAGCTGTGGTGGCCGGCAGGACCCTTTGCCGCTGCGCCACTGGAGGGTTTCACCTTCTGCCAAGAGCGGCCTGCTTCTCTTCTTTCCCTTCCCTTCTGTTCCTTTTTTTTCCTTTCCTTTTGTTTCTTAACTAGTACTTATTTTATTTTGTTTTATTTTTCTATTTATTTTTTATTTTCCTTTTTCTTTATTTTCCTTTTTATTTTAATTTTCCTTTTTAATTTTTCATTTTTCTTTCGTTTTATTTTTCCTTTTTTTTGCTCTTCTATTTGGTTTTTCTTTTTGTTTTCTTTTCCCATTTTCATTTCCATTTTTTTCCCAATTCCGTGCTTAAGCCTGCTTTGTCTTGTCTCCTGCTGGAACATTTAACGAAGGGGCAGCCGCTCCCATGCCAGTAAGATTTTCATTGTTGTCGTTGGTATTTTCCCGATGCTTTGTTCCACCCAGGGCCCGTGGTGCCCATCGAGGGGTGTGGGTCCGGGTGCCCGGGATGGATTGGGAAGCACAAAGCCCCAAGGAAGACGCGAGGGCTCTTATCATCCAGGCCGTGCAGGAAAGAGTTAAGCCATTAGAAATTCCGAGCCCTTCTTCCGATAGTTAAACCTGATTTGCATGCATTTGCATAATGAATGTCATTTGCATTCTTGGAGGTTGGCTACTTCTGTGGGAAAAGTCAAAGCGGGATTGCGGGGAGGGCGAAGGGGGGTCAGTGAAGAAAGAAGGCAAGATTTTTCCCCGCACCCCCGCGCATCCCTGCCCTTCGCCATCCTCGCCCAAATGCTCTTTTTCTTCCCCTTCTTTCCCCCATTTTTCCCCCCTCGATGCCTTCCTGCCTCTCCCTTCCGCAGGACGCACAAAGCCAACCATCGGTGGATAGGCCGTGGCGAGGCAAGGCGCATCCTTTCCCGCTTCCCCCCTCCCCTCCTTTAATTTCTCCCTCTAATTCCATCTTGGCTCCTGTTCCCAGCGCCCTCGCGTGCCGGGGGCTGCGGCCCTCTCCCTCCCCTCCCTGTGGGTGCATGCGTGCTGAGGCAGGAGCAGGAGGGGGAAAGAAAGGTGGGAGCCACCATTTTAGGCAGCTGACATGTAAAATGGCCGATTCCCTTTCCCCTGGCCCTCGCCACGCGGGCAGGAGCATTCCGGCAGCATCGATGGGATGGGATGGATCCTGCCCATGGTGCTCCAGGTGCCACGTCCCCACCACGCGGCATTCGGCTCCGAGGGGCTCATCCCAGCCTCGGCCGTGCGGATTTGGGATTTCCCTTTCCCCACCGGTGCTGGGGCGTCGCAGCCACGAAAGCCCCCGGCCACGCACACGGCACCAACCCACACCCCAAAATCAGCTTATTTTCATCTCATCTCCAGGTTTTGCAGTGGGGATGGCACCAAAGGCAGCTCTATCACCCTTTTTTACCAGATTTTTTTTTTTAAATTATTGTTCAAAATGCTCTCCGTGCCTCCTGAGGACATCATGGGGCTTGAGGCTTGGCTGCAGAATCTTTTCCTAGATGCACTCGATGACGTTTCATTCTTTGTGTACTGTGATAACATTAGTGAAACAGCTGTTTAATTATTTTTTTTTTACCCCTCCTCCCTCTTTTGGATTAGAAAAATTCAATAGCCTGAAGTTTTCTGTTGCTGGAACCATTTTGTTGCTGTTTAGGAAAGGGGAAAAGAATCAATGTGAAACGAGCGACTTCATCCCCTCCTTGTACGGTATGGACTGAGGCGTGAGAGGCTTTGCTTGGCCCAGGTGATCTGTGGGCACAAAGTTATTGTGCTCAGGTTAATCTGAGAAAGGGGAAAAATCTCTTCACACAACTGGTGGGGTGGGAAGTGATTAATTTTACTACAGCACTTGAAATATATTTGGGTGTTTTAGCTGAAGACCCGTTGCAAGAGGTTTGTGGTTTAGGTGAAAATCTTGGTGTTCCATGAGGCAGCATTTGCTTTTCTTTTTAATTTCTCCTCATCCCTCTGTTGCCATGAGACCTGGAAACTTAAAAGCCTAAATATGCTGAGTGAGTTTAACCCTGGTGTGACGGGAATTTTGAAAGTAGATTAAAACCAACTCAAAATTTATCACTAGAAGAAAAATAAATCACATTTTTTGCTGGTGGGCTGCTGCTGGAGCCCCAGACACACCTGGCTGGGGGAAGCCCCGTGGGGAATGTGGCAGGGCTTGGCTCCATCCTGGTCCCTGGTGGGATCTGTGACGTAGGAAGGGACTGGGGAAGGGGGACTGTCACTACCGTAGCTCTTTAGCTCGACCTGGGAAGGGTGCATGGCCACGCGCTCCACTCCACCTGCCAAATGTGCTTAGTCAGGAATGGGAAATACTTCCCTAAAGCTTGCAAAAATGTGCTAAGGCTCTTAGCTCTTGGACTAAGCTGCAGCTACTTAGTCCATTTCTCACTACTTTTATTTATAAACTTCAGTCTGTGCTGGGGGCTATATTTTTTTTCCTTTTTTTTTTTCTGGTTCTTTCCCTGGGATGGGGCTCAGGAATGTGTTGGAAGCAGGGCTGGAAGGAAAGGATGGGTCTGGGCATTGGTGCTCTGCTCCCACCAGCGCCACTCACCAGCTCTGCACCACTGAATTTTCACAGGATCAGATTGTCTCCGATTTCTGTAGTGTTAGAGATGATTTATGGGACTAATGGACAAGAGAACAAGCTCTTTCCCTGGCCCTTCCTCTGTTAAGCCACGTCAGTTCTGTCAGTTCTACACTGGGTGTCTAAATCCGTGTGTAACCTGTGAGTAGCCACAGCTGGAGGCAGAGTTTATCCAGATGGAAAGTACACAAAGTGCATATTAATAGATTATTAAAATATAAAACAATTCTGTAAGGATGCTAAAAAGCATCCAGAGGGTCAAGGCTGCTCGGTTTTGGTATTTTCAAGCAGGGATAAGCAGTGCTAAAGCTTTGCCACTTGGTTCCTACTGCATGGAGGGTCACAGAGTGCATCCTGTCAGGCTCCTCCTTTGATCCAAGACTCTTCCCTCCATGAGGCTCTTGCTGGTGATGAGTCTCCCCAGGCTTGGCCACAGCAAAGTGCTCAGGATGCCCAGGATGAATCCTCCCAGCCTCAGGGTGCTCTGATCTTGGGTTTGGCTTTGGACCTTGGTGGAGCAGTCACTGCCCTGGCCAGTGAGGAACACCTGGAGAACGCAGCTCCCCAGAAGGCAAAGAAAGAACAAAGAAGGAGATTTTTTTGAGTTAGATTTACAGGTTTTGGTCCTGACTTGCAATTTTTGAGTACTTGGAGCTGTCTTTGCCACACAGCCACAGTGGGTCTGTGGCTGGCACCACACTTGATCGAGAGCTTTCCCCCATTTCAAATCCCCCTAGAGCAGATCCCTGCTCCTCTCAGTCTCTGTAACTTTGAGGCCCCTCTGGGGCATCTCAAGTTTGGAAAGGAGCCCGGATTCAAGGATGCTGAGAGTTTTCCAGCTGAATTTTCTCTTCCTTATTCCACTTTCATGCCAGAAATGTGGCTGTAATCTCCCAACCCTGGTGTAATCCAGCCAGGGAACATGGTCCTGACATTTGTGTTCCTATTCTCTTTTCTCTCTCTTGCCAGGCTTCACCCTACGCGATGCTCATTTTCTGGCTGACGAATCGCAGGTCTCTGGCCCTAGGAATGAGAGTTCACTGGGAATATCCTGGTAAATGGATTTTTAAAATTTTTGAACTTTTTTTAAAAAGACTTTCCCTAAGCTCTTACGCTGGGTCTGGCACCGTCACACTGCCAGGATGGGCTGAGTATCTCTATGGCAAATGCTTGCGGACTGGTGAGAGCTCATGATGACCATGTGGTGGGGAAAAAGAGGGGCCAGATCTCCGTAGTCACCAGCACCTTCCTTGCTGGCCACTTGGGCCAAAGTCCCAAACATCTGGATTTTTTTCCGTGTTTAACATCTGTTCTCATGAGTTTGTTAACTCATAATCCCCAAGTCCTGGGAGAGGTGTCAGTGCCATCCACAGGAGAAAAGGGCTCCTTTGGGGTTCTTTGAGGGGGACTGTGTTTTAAATGGAGAGGGGGTAATAAAGGTGTTCTGTTGTGTTTGGTTTTTAGCTCAGGTTGGCTCATTATTACATGAACCCAGGAATGGGGGTTATATGGAAACCCTTCCCTCCAAAAGCCATGAGACCTCAGCTGTGAGGAGATGCCAGCAGGACCTTGTCTTGAGGGACCCTCAGCAGAAGCTCCTCACCATGGCTGATCCCACTGCAGCCTCCTTCTCTCCCTGCTCCGGCTGGCAGACCCTGGCCTGGAGCATGATGCGGATCCTGATTTACACCAGCGTCCATGCAGGCTGACCAGGGCTGCTGACCAGCACCAAGCTTCGGCGTGGGGACACAGCAGCAGCTCAGGCACGGACAGGGTGCAGAGGACATCGGGACGTCCCCATCCTGCCACTGCACATCACCCTGTGGCTACTCACTGGTGAGACTTGGGTGGGATGTGGTACCACTATGGGGAGTCACACTGGCGCGTGGGGAAGCTGCATTCCTTGAGGGATGGGGACTGCAGGTACTGGTGGGCAGCTGGCCTGAGGCAGAGGTGATGGGTAGGGGGAGAGGTGCTGGGAAGGGACAGTGTGTTTATTATCGAGGCGCAGCTGAAGCGGGTCCTTTGCCAGTGGTCAAGTCTGAATCACAAACTCCGCATTGTTTCTGAGTGTGTTCAGCACATTTCCCTTCTCCCCCTCCCTTTCCCTTTCCTCTCCTCTCGCCCTTGCACAAAGCTGTCATTGTGCAGGGGACTTGGTGATGGCAGCGTTGTTATTTGGTAAAAAAAAAAAAAAAAGAAAAGAAAGAAGTGGGGAGGGGGGGACCCAACAAGGTGAAGAGGTTTAAATCAGCTTAGCCCAAATGCCAATTAAAAACTAAAGAGGATTAGGCTTGTGATCAGCAGAATAGACAGTCATTGTACCCGGGAGGAGGTTTCCCCTCCCCAGGCCCAACGCGGTGGTGCCGCAGGTCTCACTGGGATCGGCACCACTCTGCTCCCTCAGCAGCACGGAGCAGGGCTGAGGCTGTCCCTGACCCCTGGGGCTGGGCTGCCCACCTGCCAAAGCACTCGACAGAGCAGAGAGAGCCCCACAGCTTCCTGGTGCAAAGACAATTTCTTGCATTTTTAAAGTGTGTGCAAGGACTCTTGTCTTGCTTTGAGTTCGGCCAAGCAAGGAGAGGTTTCAACCTCTCTGCTAAGGGGAAGGTCTGCCCTGAAATCGGCCCTTGGGCTGAGACACCCCTTGGCCAGGGGCTGGCGGAGGGTCCCTGGGGTAGATCCTGTCCAGGAATCTGGGCAGACACTGTCCCCATCTTGCCCCATGTGCAGCTCAGCTGTTTGTGCTGGCTGAGGCCTCTCTCCAACTGCAGCACCATTGGTCAGACCTCTGCTCCAAAGCAGCTGGCCCATCACCTTTGGTCCCAGGCTGTGGTGGCAAAGTGCCAGGACCATCACATGAATTCTCCTCCAGTCAGTGGAGATCCAGAGCAGACTTAGTTCTTCTCTGGTCCATGGCCTGGAGATGTCATGTCTCTGCCTGGTTTAGTGCTCTGTGCTACCTGCCAACTCACTGCTTCCATGGTTTGAAGTCTAAGGTAGCCAGAAGCCGTGGTCCCTTACCCCCTCACCTGTGAGAGGAACCTGGGCTGGGTGAGGTGTGTCTGGGTGCTTGCTTGGACTCAGAGTCATGGAGCTCACCCAGCTCTCTCCCAGTACGCCGGAAAACTGATAAGACTCCAGGAACAGGAAGATGCTCTGTACCATTGTGGTGATGTGAATTAGTCTGTGGCTGTGGCTGTTTCATTCCTCACTCTACTGACAGAGCAGAGAAGGCAAGTCCCCTGAAGCCAAAATGGCTGCACTGGTGTCAAAAAGGTGTTACCAGAGCAGGAGTGTCCTGATGCCACACTGGCTACTTAAAACGTGTCTTCACTTAGGTAGAAAATATAATTCTAGTCTAACTTTGAGGCTGTTTTGTAAAGGAAATGTGCCAAGTGTAAGTGGGAGCTGGGCCCAGCAGGGAGAGGTTTAAGGGACTTCAGCAACAAATTCAGGTGGAGCTTGAGCACCTTCATGTCCGAATGGGGGTGAGCAGCCTGAGCCCCCCTCTTTTAGCCTGCTGCTGCCTGGCAGTAGGGGGTGCAAAGGGATCCCCTGCACACCCGTCCTGCCTCTTCTCAGTGTCTCTAGGAGGTGGATCCTCTCTGCTAATGGAGATCATCTCCTGGCTGAGGTGATTTTGGAACTTGGTGGATCCCACTGCCCTGCTTTGCACAGGAGCCTAGGGATGGCTGCGATGGAGCCTGGTCCAGTTCCAACCACCTCCCGGAAAACACTGGGCTGACAGGTTGCTGCTGTCAGCTCTAGGTGCAAAATGCTTTTGGCCTTGAGCCAGGGAGAGGAAAAAGGGAGCGAAGGGGCCTTTTCCCTGGGGAGCAGAAGGAGAAAACATCCCACTTCTGGACCAGGAGCTGCTTCTCTCCGATCCTGGGCACAGTCAGCCTTGGCTGAAGGATCACAGCAGTGGCGCAACAGGCGACTCTGGTGCTGAGGCTGTGGGTGCTCAGGGAGGCAGAAAGCAGGAAAGCTGCGGAGCAAAGGAAATGCTCTTTGAGGGCACAGGGAACGGGTGAAGGGGATGTTGTGGGCTGGGAGGTGCAACGCCTCCACCTCCCTCCTTCGGAACCCCTCGTGCCGGCACTGTCGCCATGCCTGGGGATGCCCAGCGGCACCCAGCGAGCGCCTGGGCTGTGGGAGCGGGGGAGAGGGCAGGATCCGTTGCTTTTTGTTGCTGCCGTGTAATTTATGATATGAGAGAGGGCCATTGTCTGGACCCATCCTGTATTTTTCTGAGGGCTTTGCCTCTCTTCCCAGACCCCCGCTGTGCTCCTGCTACTGTACGGTTGCTATGGGGCTGCTCCCCGTGCCGCGGCTATGCGGGGCAGTGCCGGGGAGGGCTGCCCGCCGCGGCCGGACCCATCTGGAGCCCCGAGCCCGCTGCCGCAGCCCAGCCGCCCGGCGGCCCCGCTGACGTGCCGAGGGCCTGGGAATGGGGCTTTCGGCCCATCCAAGTTCACGGCCACCGGAGGCATTCAGCTGCCGGAGGAGCGGGGGGGGATGGGTGGGCAGCGGGATCTGGGGCGTTTGGCTCCATTCTCCCTTCCTTTTCAACGCCGGCAGAGTCCTCGGTGCATACAGATCCCCCGTCCCTTTCTCCTCCTGACAAGTGCGCACATAAATAAATTACCCCACCGGGCGAGTGTGGAACAATCTGTCCCCTAAATTCTATTCATCGCCAGACAGGACTCATTATTCCCCCGATTAAAGCCGCTGGAGTAGCTTGCAAGGGTTACAGTTACTCTGTCAAACTGTAAATAAGACACTAAAAATAAAGGGCGCTGGCGAGAGAAGGGGGAAAGGGAAGCCAGACTAATGCCTGCTGCTAGGGAAACCGAATGAATCCCTAATGACGCCTGTGTACAAACTGCAAATAATGAAGGAAGAGTGACAAACAGACCTCGGCCAGGCTGCGGCGAGGTCCTCACTCCGTGGCGGCAGTGGGGACCAGCTCGCCCCTTCCTCCAGGAAGAGCCACTACGGAGCAGGACCCCCTTCTATACCCCTCTGAGCAGAGCATTTAAGCCCTTGTCCTTCACTTACAGGAAGGTTTAGGTCTTGTGGGTGTGTTTATTTTTCAGGCACAAAACCCACCTCTGACTGAGCCCGCATTTTCAGGTTGTAGGGAAAAGTCCATTGCCTGTGGCCTCAGCACAGTGTGCAAGGCGGCAGCCCCCAAATTTTAATTTGTGCTCTGCTGTTACAACAGCTTAGAGCTCTGACCTAGGACAGGGTTAGGACCAGGGAGGGTTAAATCCATCCTTCTGCCTAGAGCCCAGGCTTCTTCCCACCTGCAGCAGGTCATCAGTCTCATGACTGAGGTGGAGACACAGGGCTGAGTCCCAGGTCTGAGCAATCTGGGTCTGCTCCTCTTTGCTGCTTGTGCCATGACAGATTGCAGAGGAGGATGTGTCCAGCCCTAGAAAGCCTCTTTGGATGAAATACGGTTCTTTCCTGGCTGGTCTCTTGCTGTCCAGCAACGATTGGGACATTCACCTTGCAGGGATCCTTTTTCTCCTTTGATAGCTTAGAGCTGAAGAAAAGAGGCAAAAAAATCAGCTATACGCTTGTCGTGGGTGTTTCTCAGTTCCAGAGGGACTGAAATGTGAGAGTTTTATTTCAGGTCCAGCTTGAACTATTCCTACCACCCTCAGTGGGTGAAACGCTGGAATTCTCTCTGTTGCTCTGGGAAACATTTTGATTCACGCCCCCCAAGCATATAAAAGATGGAGCAAAGACAACTCTGAGCTGAGCCCCTTCAGGTGGATTCTTGCTCTCCAAAGGAGAACATGGAGCAGGGAAGGTCCTGGCAGGGCCGTGTTGGGACCCGGAGCAGACGTGTGGCCAAGCTGGACACTGAGCTCTCATCCCCCCAATCTGTGTGGAAGCCTCAGAGTACTCCCATTCTCCCATGGAGCCCAACAGCGCTGGGGCCTTTCTGGAGCCTGATCTGCACAAAGCACCAAGGAAGAGCACAGCCAAGAGCAGGGGGAGCAGCAAAATGCCAATCCCTGCCCTGTGGATGATGTTTAGCATGGCATCCACCTGTTCTCCCAGCAGCAGCAGAATCACAAGGGGCCTCATGCAGGCAGAGGGTTTCTTAGAGACATGCTCTGCTTGGGGCTTCTGCACAGCTCAGACATCTTACAAGGGATTTTTCAGGCCAGCCGAGCTAGTCTGGAGCCCAGTTGCATTTCCCAGTCAGGTCAAACCTGGGCTTAGCAGATTTCTTTCCTTTCTGTCTTAGGGGAAAAAAACCTTTTCACCCACAATTCCTGGCTGTGAGACCTCATGACTCCACAGCAGCATTCCTGGGACATTCCTGATGCCATGGTATGTGCAGCATTTCAAACAGAGGCACATGGCTCCACATCTCCATGTGCTCTCCCAGCTGGACTCTATTATTTGGGAGAAACTCCAGCATGGAGCAGGAGATTCATTATTGCCATTAGCAGTGGTGGTGTTTGTGCAGCTCCCACAGACCCAGGTGGGTGTGTGTGGGTGGTGATCAAGGAAGAGCTGTGCTCCTGTCCTTCTCAGGCAAAATTTACCAGCTTAGTCGGAAAAAGAGCAGTCTGGAAAAAGTCTCATAATCAGCCAGGCCTGAGCAAGTCAAACCCACACCTGGTGCTGCCCAGCCATGGAAATGGGCAGCTCTTCACCACCCTTGCTCCCTGGAGGTTGCCTTTAGAAGAGTTTTGGGCTTCAGGAGCCTCATGGAATCCTGGGAGAGGGCTTTGACCTCATGGGTTTTGCTCCCTTGCCAGAATGTCTTTGCTTGAAGACTGAGGTCCGGGGAACAGTGTCAGAGCCAGGGATGCAATTGGGAATACTCAGATCCCCTTGAGACCACACCGGAAATGGCAAAAAGGAACTTACTTGCCTTTTCCTGCCTCAACCTCTTGGGTCACATTTTCCAAGGTTTCTCTCAACCTGTAAAAATAGGATTATTGCTACTTTTCAATGGAAGCTGTGATTCCCCTCCATGTTAATCAGCCAGTGCCAGAAATTCGAGCTTTCCCATGGTGTTTGAGGAGACCGGGGGTTGTTTGCCCTTGAGCAAAGCACATCCTGAGCAGACTTGCCCTACGGCCACCTGGAGAGGTGAGGATAGTCCAGAAGTCCTCCATTTAAAGTATCTTCATAGCAGTTCTGAGAAGTTCCTGTGCCTCTTTTCATTTCCTCAAGACACCTGACTGTGCTTTTTCCCCATCCATGGATGTCATCTGGATGTATCCATGAACCAGAAGCTGGCAGCTCACTCTTGGACCTTCAAAGATGGCTCAGCAAAGTCTGAAGGGCCATATTTCCGTCACACCACTGTCAGTCCCCTTCCTTTTGCAAGGATTATTAGAGGCAAATAGCTTCAGTTTGGTTTAATCCTCAATACCTTATTCTGGAGGAGTTTGCTGGCGCACATGTAGCACACACACATTTCACTAATAGCCAGGTAACTCACAGGGCTAAATCACTCTGGGTTTTTTTTCATTATAACCTCCTTTTAAAGTACATTTAAATGCTTCCCCGCAGGCTCATGTGAGGGCTGTTAAGGGCTTCATTTGAATAAATAAGGGCATAGGTAGAGGAGGAATATCACCACAGCCCCCTGGAAACCCGACGCCAGCAAGGGCAGCAGTGGGCTGGCGAGTGGCGAAGGGCCTCGATGTTATATATTCCATAAAGTAGAGTAATTAAGTATTACTAGTTTTGATGACTTCAAACAGAGTGACTCCAGGAAATAAGCCCCTTCTTTATAATTAGTGGGATTTCCTCTGCATCAAACGGAGAGATTGATTCTTTAATCTGCTCACATGCTTTTGATTTGGTCTTTCAGCTGCTTGTACCAACTGCTTCTACTCCCTGCTCTTGCCGATAAAACCTTGCAAAGGAGATTTTAGGAAGGCATGACCTGAGTTAAGGTCCAGGATTTTCTTTGTGTGTGGCTGTTTTGTGTATTCCTAATTTGCCAGAGATGATGTTCATGATGATAACAATAATAAAAAATAACATAGACAGGGGTTTTTAAAATCCATGTATGCTTAGGTCAGGTAATTGGGTTTTGGGGTTTTGGTTATTGTTTCCTCTTCCCAACACACCCCTTAGCTCTGTCTCATGCTCTTTAACACCTGAAAAGGTGATTTGGGCTACCAGTCCGCAAGTGAGCAGAGCCAGGTGAGGCTCACTGCAAAATGTTGTTCTTGTAAGAGAGCACAGACCTAATGTTAGGGTCTGGCCAGGCTGTCGGTATTCCAAGAGCTCAGTTGAAGTAAGGGCTTGTTCTGTGTAGAGTCTTTTTAGAGAATTTCTGGTGTTGGACCTGATTTAGGACTAAACACAGGAACTTGGGAAGCTCTGTCTGAAATTTAATGGATAGTAGCTTCTCCATCCCTGGATGTCCAAGGGGTGTCCAAGGCCAGGTTGGACTGGGCTTGGAGCAACCTGGCTCATGGAAGGGGTGGAATGAGATTTAAGGTCCCTTCCAATCCACACCATTCCATGATTCTATGAAAATGCCTGCAAATGTTGCTGTTTTCCAAATGAAGAGTTCAAGAGGGAGTGGGAGCTTGCCACCTGCAAGTGCAAGTGGTGAGCAACTGCTCCTTCCTGGGCATCTCCGTGGGATCAGTGGCACTGTACCAGTCATGTGGGGAAAGGGATCTGGGTCTGTGCTTGTTGCAGGCAGGGACTAAACCTCCCATGTGCTACTCCCACCTCCAAAGCAGCTCAGATCTTGAATCATCCCAGCAAACAGCCCCTGGCTGGATTTCCTTCTGGCATGTGAGGTTCTTCTCGGACTGCTGCAGAGGGAAAAAGGGGGGGAAATTGGGAATATACTGCTTTCCATCCACCTTTTGATCCTGTTGGAAATGTGCAGGATAGGCAAGAAAGAGGGTTGTGGGCATTGTGTGCATCCCAGAGGGTGAAAATGGGAGGACAATGGTTCTGTTTGGGCAGCTGTAGGACAGGGGCTGCCATCGCTCTTGGTGCATCACCCACAAACAAGGTGGGAAGGGCAAAAGGGGCTGTGCCCACCCCTGTCTGGTGGCACCAGCCTGCAGGGAGGAGCCATGGGGCAGGGATGGATCGTCCTGGGCTCACCTGGAGCCAGAACAGCAGCAGGAATGCTGCAAGCAGTGGTTGGTATGCCCTGCACAAGCCTCCCCACGTCTGGAGCGGTGTAGAACACAGATCGTATAATTAGGGACCCAGTGAATACGTAACTGTACATTATGCAAATAGTGATCAAAATCACTGTTTTCAGCAGAAATGCCTGAAGATCAAGACAGAAGCTTCATGCAACCTTAATTTAATCTGGTCCTGCAGGAGTGGGGAGGTCTGATGGATGACCCAACCTTGTGCTTGCCCGTGTTTAGCAAGGCTGGGGTGGGAGGCAGGGGGAGGAGTGCTGGAGCATGCTAAGCAAGGGGAAAATGGCACCGGAATCACATTAGCAAACAGGGAAAAATGGCAGAAAGTGCTGATGTTTACAGTGATTTTATTTTTCTTTTAATTTCAGGTGAAGAACATAAGGCTGGAAGAATAGGAAAATTTTTTTTTAAATGAAGAAAATAAAGAAAAAGAGTCTCCAAGCCCAGGAAATCTGTGTTAATTGCTTATGAATGTCTCTGTCTAAAAAATTATCGAATTGATGTTGTCGTGCTTTTTTTTGACAGCCTGTCTGTTACATTTTTTTAAAATATTCATGCACCGAAATCTAATTATGAGGCAAATTTAATGATAATGAAATGAAGGCACTTTAGCAGAAAGCACAAGGCCTTGTTAATGTTTTCTCAGCCTCTGTCTTGTTCATATTTTTAAAATTATTTTTTTTTACAACTGTCTTTCTTGCATATGAAAAAAAAAAAGATTGCTGAAAATAAAACTTGGATTGCCGATAATGTTTGTGGTTGCTCTGTTTGTAATGATGGGGAATTTGCAAGGTGATTAAAGGTGTTTTGCAAAAATCAAATGAGCCTAACCTAATCAGATAAGGCAGATGAAATATTATTAGAGGGGCAACATTAAGTGCACGCCTGGAGGCTTTAACAAAGATGAAGTCTCTCGTGAGCTGTGCAGGGCCAACAACAGCTTTGCCATCCTCTGGGCCTCTCCAGCCTCTTTCCAGGGCACAGGACTTGTCTGTGCTTTCCCTAAGGCAGGCCTAGAGTTGGAGAACTCACATGATGGCTGGAGGATGCCTGTGATGGTTGGAGTGTGGTTGTGATTCATGGGGAATGCAGGTGATGGATGGAGCCTGCATGTGAGGGGTGGAACATGTGTGTAACGGTTGGAGGAGGCTCACGAGGGCTGAAGAACACGTAATGGGTGGAGCATGAACATGATCAAGCATGCATGTGAGGGATGGGGCACACACATGATGGTTAGAACATGTGTGATGAATGGAGAACACATGGGTGAGTGGAAAACGTGTGATAGCTGGAGCATGCACATGATGGACCTTGCATGTGATGGCTGGTCCACCTTCTCCAGGCCCCTCCTGCAGCCCTCTGGGTCAGCATTGAGCAGAGTGCCAGCAGCTGGGTGGCAGAAAAAGCCATGATCCCACCCATGGGCCAGAGGAGGTGTCACCTGGGACCCACAAGACATCAGGGTAAGGGACAGGCTGATGGCCAGGAGGGCATGGAGGGTCTCTGGCCATGCTGCAGGCTGTAGTGGGTGTCTGTCCAGGCCGTGGTGGGTGTCCAGGCCGTGGTGGGTTTCTGTCCAGGCTGTGGTGGGTGTCTGTCCAGGCCGTGGTGGGTGTCTGTCCAGGCCGTG
>VZRN01000475.1:84233-99874 GCA_013397935.1 Dasyornis broadbenti | reverse complement strand
TTTCCAGGCCGTGGTGGGTGTCCAGGCCGTGCTGGTGTCCACATCGTGGTGGGTGTCCAGGCTGTCCACACCACAGCCAGTCCTGCACTGCAGCTCTCAGCTCTGCTGCTGCTCTTTGTGTGATTTAAGGACTCTGGCTGCTGTTGAGGATGGTGTTAAAGGTTTTACTGAGGGTTCTGGTGACCCTGATCTTCTCTGTAGGGTCTGCACTTCTGGAAGACCATCAGGACATTTCTTTAGCTGTGGTTGGAGTGGCCTAGAGGAGGTGGTGTGGGTGGGAAGGGATGTGCCAGCTGGGCTTGTTGGCTGCCAGAGGGTGCAGGATGGGACTTCCTTTAGGGGCTGGCATCACTTGGCTCATAGCGCTCAGGCATCCCCAGCATCAAAGTGAGGAGTCTCTGTGGTCCTTGTTCCTGTAGGAATGAAGAGTGTGGGAATCCAGGAGATTGCAGACCTGGCTGTGAACATGGATAGATGGAACTGGTTTTTTTTTTCTTCCCAGAAATGCTGCTCTTTGCATCCTGGGGTCACCAGTGGCAGTTCAGTGGGTTTGAGTAGCTGTGGCAGGTCTTGAGGGAGGGCCATTACAGGGCAAGATGTATTTTGGATCTCTTTTGACTCGCAAACTCCCTGCTCCCTCAGCGAGGGCAAGGGTCCCTGCTTGGCCTTCCTGCACTGCAGACCAGCTTTCTCCAATGTGGCAAATCTCTTGGAAGTAGCTCCTGGACCACGTTAATCCCCTTAATCCTTCCTGCAGCCATTCCCTGCTGGTGATCAGGCACTGAAAGGCTTCCTGACACATCTCTGAACTGCTGCAGTTAGCTGCAGAGGGATCCCAGCTCCCCAGAGTAAGGGGAGGAGCACTGACCCCCTTTGTGCCTCTGGTTTCCACACCTTCTGCTGCAAAGTCTTGGGCACTTGAGGCCTGACTGAAGGAAAAGGAGAGCTTCCTGACTGCTCCCTAATCTGCCACCACAGATTTGAGGTCTGGATTTCCAGGCTTGCAGCAAGGAATTCCCTCTGCACTCAAGCTCTTTGCAAAAGATCTGGCTCCCTTCTCTGCCCCATCCTCACCATTGGAGCTGTGTTTCTACCTGCCCTGATGAGATGCTGTGGCAGGAGTTCAGTGACTTGGGAAGGGGTTGCAGACTCTGCTGTGCGGATCTCCTGCTCTGGGACCCCATCAGTTCGTTTGATAAAGGCTTTTGCATCCCCTTTCTGTGCTTCTCCACCTGCACCTCATGTCACCTAAAGTGCTTCGTGTGGTTTTTCTCTGACCTTCAGCTCATCTCATGGGGGAGAAGAGCAGCCCCTGGGCTCACCATATAGAATCATGGAACGGTGTGAGTTGGAAAGGGCCTTAAAACCCATCTCATTCCACCCCCTGCCATGGGCAGGGACACCTTCCACCATCCCAGGCTGCTCCAAGCCCCATCCAGCCTGGCCTTGGACACTTCCAGGGACTCAGGGGCAGCCACAGCTTCTCTGGGCACCCTGTGCCAGGGCCTCCCCACCCTCATTGTAAAAACCTCCTTCCTTTTATAAAATATAAAGTTCTTGTGACATGTGGGAAGCTGGTTTTTGCTCAGCTCTGTCCTGAAAAAAACCCCTTTCTGAGTGGACTCGGGAGCGTACCCAGGCTTGCACACACACACAGACACACACACACACACACACACACACACACACACAGAGCTCCTGAGTTGCATTTATCCTCCGAAGTGACAGTTTCCTATTAGAGAGCTGCAGCCCAGCACGATGATTATAATTGTCACTAATTTCTTTCTTTAGCAATCATGCTTGTACCTTGACACAGTGGCATAAAATGAGGCAGATTCCCCCCATTCAAGGCAAGATTTGCCTTTGAAATGTTTGTAACCCCCTGATTTCTTTCAGGGAAGCAGGTGCTGCCCTACAGTGTCTCTGTGGAGATGCCACGTTTTGGTTTATGGTGGGAAAGGAATAATATTAATAACACTATGAGCCAGGGACTGGGAAAGCCTCATGCAAACCCCTTCTGAAGGTGCAGTCACCCTCCTGAGCAGGCAAATCCCAAACCCACCCTGGAGAAGGCTGGATGCAGGGATGGAAGACTCTTCCCTGCCTTTGGTTTGGACTGGAGCATCCCAGAACCAACAGCGCTCTACAGGTGCACCTTCCCTGACACCCAGGGCAGAGCCTCATACTGGCAAGGAGAACCTTGTTCTGGTCAGGCTTTTCCCACTAAACCCATTAAATCAGTGCAAATGGATAGAATGGCAGGAAGGCAAAGTAGGATGCGTGAAAAGTAGCTGTGGGCCTTGTGAGGATTCAGAGAGGGGGGTGAGACATGCTGCTGGATTGCTCCTGCATTTCTGTCAGGGTCATGAGAGGAGAATTCGGCCCTCTTATTTGTTTATTTAATTTCTTTTAGCTTAAGCCTCTGAAGAGAGTGCTGCAGAGATTCCCAGGGGGTATCGGCTGGCAGAGGTCCCACGATACCCTCAAAAATATCCCCCCAAACAGAAATAACTCAGTAAAACAAAGCAGTGGATTGTTCAGCCAACTAAAATTACCAGCATGTCAAATAAAATATGTACAGCATTAAAATAAAATTTGCATTGCGATAATGCTTTATTAAGCACATTAGGAGATTAAAAGAATCAACTCATTTGTTCCCATTCACGTTGCGTCAGGATTTGCATTTCTTTTTTCCCCACCTCCAGCTCGCCCCTCTCCTTTTGCTTGTTTGGCGAGTGATTTTCTCAACGAACTTTGCAAAGATCTGCACCGAAAGAAGGTGTGTGTGGATATGCCGAGGGGTTTTTAAATTAAAGCACTTGACTTGGTGGTGTTTGTCTGCATGAGTGTGCAGCAGAGGAGGGGTGGCACAGAGAAGAAAAGGTTTGTCTGCTTCCATTGCAGCTAAAATGGTTAATTAAGACAATAGAGGCTCTATAACAATCGGGGCCGGGGCTGTGAATGCTTGTCTAGACTCTATAGTTCAGCTGCAACTTCTCTGTCGGAATTTTAACTTGGCCCGGCTCGTTTCCCCTCCCCTCTTTCCCCGCCTCTCAGCTCATGCCCATAAGTTCTCTTTTCTCTTTTGTTTGTTTTTTTTTGTTTTTTTTTTGTTTTTTTGTTTTTTTGTTTTTTTTTTGTCCTTAATCAATCTTTTGAGAGATCGGGGCCGGATTGACAGCTCTGCCTGTCTGAGGGCTTGTGTTTGCCACGGCGCTGCCTTCCCAGCGCCCAGACGGGAGGAGTCATTGTTAACGGAGTCGCTGAGCGCCCGCACGGCCCGGGGCTGGCACAGGGACAGGGGCTCGGTGCAGGGGCATCTAGGCATAAACGGGAGAGATTTGATGGTTCATGCTGGAAGCCTTGGAAAGGGCTGGGGAGGAAGCGGGGAGACAGCGATGCTCAGGGTTCCGGGGGTCCTGGCACGCAGGGTGCTCCAGGGGACATTGCTCTGGCTCTTGCAGCCCACGTTGCTCTGAGCTCGGGCTGATCCTTCTCTGGGGCAGGTGGGTGAGGCTGCGGGAAGCCAAGCACTGGCGCTGCTGGGCAAGGTGTCCCCTGCCAGCGCAGTCACCAATTGCCCCTCACCTTGACTGGGTATTGGTTTTGTGGACATTGCAAGAAGCTGCTCTGGCTCTGGTAAACATCAGCTGCCCCTCAGCCAGGGTCAGAGCTTCCACTTGGGCTGTTAAACCAGTTCTGCGAGGCCTCCAGGCTTTGAGGGGAAGCAACATGAGGAGGGAGAAACCTCAAGTGACACCCGGATTTTCCACTCTCCAGCACTTTTAACCTGGTCTTTGGGAATTGCATCAAAATTATCCTCAAAGCACCAAATACAGGACTTGCCAGGACTTCAGCTTGCATCAGAGGGATCTGGTAAAGTGCTTGGGCTCCATAAACCTGAGATCAGCCTAAAGCCTTGGTCCCCAGAGGAGGAGAGGGGTGGCTGTTACTTGCCGCAGCACCCCCAAAGCCCAGGGACGCTCCCCAGAGGTGAGGTCTGGGCACTGCTGTCGGGATCTCGCAGCTCGGGATGTCCCCCAGCCATTCCACATCAGGGCTTCTCAGTTTTGCCACATATGGTGCCTCAAACCTCTCTTTCTCTTCCACGGGGAGAGGCTCCTGTGGGGCTGGAGAAGCCTGGCTGGGGTCTAGGTGGCTTTAAAGGCAGTCTGAAGTGGCTGCACTCGGATAATGGCATGCACAGCGGGAGGGAACCTCTCTGGAGGAGGACTCAGGGATGCAGCCACACGCTTGAAATATGGGCGAGATTATTCCAACTGCATACATGCAAATGAGGCCTGTCTGCAGACAGGAGAGACAAAAGGTCATTAGCTTCCCATGTAAAGCCCTTCGTGCAGGGCCTAATTTACTGTCTTCCCCACCCTTTTCTACAGATCTTGCATTTTTAGACTTAAAATGGTGATATTTTGGCAGGTTTGATGGGTGTTGAGCAACTGGGGGTTTATTAGATATTGTAGTGCGTGCAGCAGGCAGGAGGGATGTGCAGGAGTTCAGCTTTTCCTCAAAAGCAGATGGTTGAGGCTTGTTACATACTGCAGGTTGGCTTGTGAATTGAGGTGCATTTCAGGGCTTCCTGAAAGACGAGATTCCCCAGGCTTTCCCCCAAAACTGCAAATGTCTGCCTGCCCAAAAGCTTGCTATCAGTGCATGTGGAATTTTGGATCGCCCAGATGATGCTTGATTTTTAAGGTGAAACTGATGGAGGGGGGATTGTAGGAGCCATTCCTGTGGAGCTGGTTGTGGCTGCTGGATCTGAATGAGCCGGAAGTGTCCTTGCGGCACCCAGGTGTCCCCTCAGCACCTATCCCTCCTCTGGGTGAGTGGCACTGGCTGCCTGTTGTCACAGAATCGTGGCTGAGCCTCGCATAGACCAGAGCATCTGTGTGCTCAGGAGATCCTGCCCTGGCCTGGGCAGAGGTGGCTGTCCTCGCTGCTCTTTCCCTGTGCAATTTGGGAAGCATACGGTGTTTCAGAGGCTCTGTTGCACCCCTCCAGGTGCTGATGAGACATATGAGTGGATCCAGCCCAGTCTCCTCTAACAATGCTTGCACACAGAGCTTGCCTCGATGCTTTTGGAGCTGTTGCCTGAGTTTTGGGCACTGAGGTAATGAGGAAGACTGACAGTGTTCTCCTGTGCACCCTTAAACGTTTAATTCTGGCCACTCTGCTCACCGTGAAGGTGCTGTGGGCAGGTGACAGTGATGGGAGGGCTTAGGGTGAGGTGGGGATGGGTGTAGGCTGGGCAGGGTGGGGGTTCCCTGGTGTGGTTTAGCTGGCAGAGAGGCAAAGGTGCTCCGGGTGTGGGATCCCTGGGGCTGTGCGACTGCAGTGCCCATCCCGCGGCCGCGAGCAGAGCGGATCCCGCCAGCCCTGCCTCCCCCAGCCCGGGATTGAGAGTTTATTCACGCACTAATCAAAGTGACATGATGGTCGTGGCAGACTAAAGCCATTCACTCCCCGAGCTGGCGAGGTCGGGAGGTCGCCCAAGTTCACAAGAATGGGGCTTTTGTGATGCAGATCGGTAGAGAGCGGCCAGACGAGCGTGGCAAGGTCCCCCCACAGTGACGTGGAGCGGGGCCGATGTGCCGGCATGGGCCCGAGTCGGGGCTCCTCTGCCCCCTGGGGCAGCTGGGGCACGGAGGGGCACCCGGGCTCTGCCCTGGGCCCGTTCACAGGGGGGTATTTTAGGTGTGGGTGCTCCTGCAGCACAAGGACGAGGTTAACAAACCACTTGGGGCACATGGCAGCGAGGCTGGCCATGGCATGGGCTCTTGGGCAGCTGCCCGGCTCCCCTTGCCCACGTGTGGAGCTGAAGGGATGGCTTTGGGTCTCTCTTCCTGCTCCCGTGTCAGCTTAGCCCGGGCATTCCTGCAGTCCTGCTGCTGCTGCTGAGATTTGGGATTGTGTGGGGTCACGTGGAGCCTCTTTTCCCCCCGAGACCCCCAGGGTGTCTGTGGGGATCAACAGAGCTGTTGGGGGCAAGCAAACCCCACACTGTGCTCCTGAGGACCCAGCCCTGGCCCTGCTGCACGTGGCTGGGGAAGGGGAAATGGTGCTTTGCAGGAGGGATGAGGACGGAGGGCTCATTCCTGAGCTGAGAAACTGCCTGCCTGCACCTGCCTTTGAGCATCCCCTCCATCCACACCCTCCCCTCCCTCTGCCTCCTGTGCCGCCTGTGCAGGGCCATTTGGTAGCTTTACAGATGTGATGACAATTTTGCACCTCTAAAGCTTAAGCAAACCCCCAACCCAATTTTTATAATTGGCCCTTGACCAAAATGAGAGTTTCTTTGAGGGTGTTTCGAACAAAGCGCGCTGATGGAAGGGGCCCCCCGAGCCACAAAAGGGCTTGGCTTTGATCCTTTCTGCTTTTATTGTCAGTGGGGGTAAAATAAATGGTTTAAAAATTAAATTGGTGCAAGGGGTTTTTTTTAAATTTAAGCAATACTTTCACGGCGGATTTGAGGCAGCGACTGAGCTCAGGCACCTCTCTGGACGCTGGTGTAAGCAATGAGGCGTGAGGTCAGTTTAGGGTTGAGGACTGTTCTGGCTAAAAACAAAGGCTAATCAATTTGAGCAAAACTGATTCCTTTTTGCTGGAATGGGAAGCCTTGGGAGGAATTATCCAACAAAATTAAATCCTCGGGGAGGGGGGGTGGGGGAGGAATGGGGCATGATGACACTGCAGGAAAATTTGTTAAAAAACATGAGCAAATTCTGCAAGAAACAGGGAGGTTTTCCCTTTCTGGAAGTGAAAGCACAGGTTATAACCCCAAAGTGTTGGGTTTGGACTAACACAGTTGGACTTTTGACTTGTTGATGTGAATGCGGAGTGTCCTGGGGCTCGCTGGGTCTTTGCTGTGGTGGAACAAGGGCTCGGTTGTGCAGGGCAGGCTGGAGGTCTCTCACGGATGCTGTTGCAGGATCTCCGCTGGCCACCCTGATAGAGAGATACGGGCAGTGGCAGGGCATGAAATCTGCTTGAATTGGTGACTCCCAGCTCGCGCTGGACGATGTGCCTGAAATGACTAAATTACCTCTGTGCTGCCCCGAGGTCCCCCTGGGCTGGGAAGGGCGGGCAAAGCTGCTCTGCACAGCTTGGGGAGGCTTTGGAGCCAGGGCCTTGCCTGTGTTGAGGGGGTGAGCTCGCTCTGCAATTGGGGAAAATCAAGTTTATTCCTCCTCAAATCGTGCCTCACATATAATTTCATCCATATTTGAGGTGTAGTCCATGACATTTTTGCTGCAGTTCAAGCTGGAAACTTCCTGGTTTCCTTACAGCTGGTTCTTTAAGGACAGGGATGTGTGCACCCAAATACATCTCTGCTTCCCAAGATCCCCTGTTGGGATCCATTGGCTCTAACTCCATGTCTGTCCTATGGCTGTCTGCAGCACTGGGGAGGAACGATGGAGAAGAGCAGGCTGGAGGAGTAGGGAGGGATTTACTTCCACATTTTTTCATATCTGCTTTTTAAAGTTATTCTGAGGAGCCTTTTGGTGTTTCCTTGGTGGTGTTCAGGGAGATGGAGTGCGAGGAGGCCCGATGGTGAGAGCTGGTGGGTGAAGTTGTCCTTCCCAGGGCTGTGCCATGCCTGGGGAGGGGAGATGCAACTGCAAGTACAAAATGAAGTGGAGAGGGACCTTCTCTGTCGGACAGAGAAAGCGAAGGCAAAGGCACAAAGGGGTGGGCTTGCTTCTCTTTTTTTCCCTGGTGGAATACAATGTGATGAATTCAGCGCGAGGGCCAGCTCCACCCTTCAATATACTTTCAGCTGAGCAGGGGTTTCTATGGCAGCCGGGAGAACCAGGCGAGCCCTGAAAAGCTGTTTGTGCAGAGCTGTGCCAATGGCATTTGTGGTGAGGGGCACCGGTGCCAGACGGGTAACACTGCGCAGCCACCCATCACGTGCTGACAGCCCCCAGTCCCCCACCACCACCCCAACGTTTCTGGGGTTTTAATGCCCTCAGACAAAAGGGGCAGCAGCCTCAGCCCGGGATGTGCCTGGCATCAGCCAGGCACCAGTGCCTGTGCCATTGTGGCGGCGGAAAATCTGCCAGGGGAGCAGGAGGCAGCGCTACCCCCAGGCAGGTGCTGGAGACTGGGATGGAGAGGAGGAGCAGGGCACAGTGTCTGCCAGGGCTTGGCCATTCCCCCAGATCTATCCTGTTTTATTCCCGGTGGCTGGAAATGTTCTCCCAAAACAGGACCAGCTGCAAGGGCTGTTGTGGATTGTTCCTCCAGTTGCACAGCTTTTCCTGGGTCTGCCTGGTACTGAGTGTGTGCAGAGTGGTCAGAGGGGAGGACCAAACGCCTCCTTGTCCCCACTGCTTTCTCCTGGCAGGATGAGAAGGTGGTGATGGTGGCACTTTGGCTGGAAGGGAAGGGGAGCCCCAGCTCTGTCCTAGGGGTGCAGCAGCCTGAGCACGGCTCCTGATCACACATCTTGGCACAATTTTGCCATAGATCTGCAACATCTCACGGCATCCTCCTTCAAGGGTGTGGCTGGAGCAGGCCCTGCTCGGCCACTGCTGGTCCAGCAGCTGCAGGTTGAGTTGCTGCTCCACCTCATCCAGGAGCACTTTGCTTTTCTCCAAAGTTGCCTATTTCATCAGCAGCTCCCCTCTGTGGGCCGAAGGTTTGGAGCTTGTTCTCCCCAATGCAGCCGGGGACAGAAGCGCTGCTGGAGTTGAGCCCTGGGGTGATTCAGGGCTGATCCCACTGAAGGGAGGGGCTTGGTTCAGCCCCTGCATGCATCATCTGGTTCTGCTCCCCATGATGCTGCATCGACTACAACTCATTCCAGATGGTCCCTTCCCCCATCCCAGGGGACATACTCATGCTTGTCCTCACCAAAAGCTCCCTCTCCCTCACCAAAAAAGTGTTCTCCAATTTGATCCTTTCCCATAGGCATTTCCACCCCTAATCTTTTGTTGTTGCTGAGAAAATATTTCAAATGAGATTTTTCCTGAGCAGAGTTCCTATAGATTCAGGGCTGATCTCATTAAGACAGCCGGAAGGGGAAGAGCTTGTTTTAAATTCATTGGCAATACTTGAAGTTTTTCTTCCCTTCTCCTTCCCCCTTTCTTCCACTTCTGAGGAAGAACAAGAGATGAAACGTCAATGTTTTTCTCAGAGTGAAATTGCAAAGTAAATTACTTTAGACTCTATAATGTGAAGCATTAAAATGAAAAGTGATTTTTTTCAACAAGCTCAGTGTTCCTTCTTGAAAAGCCCAAAGCAAAATGTGTTGATCTCGTTTCAGTACTTCTCCCCTCACAATTTCTCTTTCAAAACAAGATCTTTGTAGGAATGGACTGTGTTTAGGCATGACATCTTGCTTTTGATGAATTGTCATTTTGCATCAGAAAAATGTCCAGCCAGCTCTGCCCACTAAGCTGTTCTCTTGTGATATCCCCAACAGCTTCAATTTGTGCTCAACTGGAAAGGGGAGCTCATCAGTCCCTTGGGAAGGATTAAAGGATTGCTGCCATCACTGCACCAGTCCAGGATTGGATTCCCCAGTTGACACCAGCAAAAGCCAAGATAGTGCTGGGGCTATTTTTGGATGCTGAGGTTTGGCCAAGTTTGGGGTGTTTGTGTGCAAATGCAGCTATTTTCACCTCTGAACTCCAGGCTGTCCCTTACCCCTTCTCCATCCCACTGGGGCAGCCTGGAATGTTCAGCTCACCTGAGGGGTGTAGGATATGATGCTTCCCCCATGCCACTATCAGGGTTTGGGGAAGAGCTGAGCAGCTCCAGGCTCAGGGAAGGTGATTCCTGAAGGTTTTTGTGCTCATTCTCTAATTCGGAACTGAAATTACCCAGGTCCCCAGATGGGCCCCTCCCTGGTGTCCCCACTGTGAGAGCCCAGCAGTAGTCCAGGGTTTGGGGTGAAAGGGCAGGGATGAAGCTGCACCCATTTCCTGCCTGTCTGGGCACCTCTGAGCACCCAAGGAGTGCAGAGAAGGCTCATTTTCTGTGCCCCAGCAGGAGATGGGCTGGTGAGGTGGGTCCTCTCCCAGCCCTCCGAAAGAACCCAAACCAAAACTGGGCATGGAGGAGGTAAAAGCGATAAATAAATCACCTCCAGAAACCAAGGAGCAGCTCTCAGGACGAAGGCCCTGCACTCTTTGAGTTCTTACCAAACACTTAACTCAGTGCAGAGACAGGGTTATTTTTTAAAGGCATAACTGTCAGGCTTTCCCCCTGGAAAATCAGGTAGGAAACAGATGGAGCTGTGCCTTCCCTTGCCCCAGTATTTGAGCCCTTTCGCTGACAACGAGAGGTTTGGGTGAAAAAGGGGGGAGCAGAGCAGCAGTGGTGGCTTTGTCCTGCTGAGAAGGGTGGTGGCTGCTTGTCCTGCGCTACACAATTCCCCCACCTTGCCTGAAGTTGGGCTCCCCCGTGTTGGGCTCCCCCTTTAGGGACCGGGAAGGTGACGGAGCTGCCCAGAGCATCAGGCAGGGCTGGAGGTGGCTCCGGGAGCCTCTACTGGCACTGGCCCTGGAACTGCAGTGCAGCCCTGCATCCTCACCGAGAAGAGTCACAGAAAATGAGGGAAAATCCCAAACGCCAGGAGAAAAGAAACCCCAAATGCCAGGCTGGTCTGGCCAGACTGGCAGGGATGAGCAGACACGGTGCCATGGGGCAGGATGGGCAGAGATGCTCTCAGCGGAGCAATAGGCTGGGGACCAGATCCTGCCCTTACCGGGTCTGCTCTGCTCTCAGCAGCTCCTGGGCTGCAGCACGGTGCTGTGAGGGAAATTAAAGTGTTAAAATTATCACTATTTCACATTTAAAACCTTGGTGAAATGGTTTAAAGCAGGATTTGCTCACAGGGTGCAGTGTCTGGGTGGACAGTGGGGACATTTTGGCTCTGACAGGCACCGCCTGGGCAGGGGCTGCAGATCCTGTCCCTCCCTGTCCCTGTGCTCCAACAGCTGCTCTTGGAAGAGCAGCAAACCCCCCTGAGGTGCTTCTTCCTCTGGGCAGGGCTGCTCGGGAGCTTCAGAGGGTGCGCAGTGTCACAGAGCTCTGACCTCGATGAGGGACTGTCAATAAGGACTCAAACCCTTCTCAATTTTTAATGATTGGATTGATTTTAAAGGTCTTTTCCAACCTAAACGATTCTATAAAATACCCTTATTTCCCTTGTTCCAGCTACATTAGTGAGGAGGGAGGACTGTGCTCTGCAGAGAGCGGCTACAGCTGTGAGAGGGCTGGTTTGGGAATATTGTTGGAATTGCAGAAATAACTTATTCGGAGTGAGGCAGGAGATCCTTGCCTTCACCTGCAAAAAATTTCAGAAAAAAAGTGCCATAGAGGAGGAAGGAGTATGTCAGTTAAATTTTTTTTAATGGGACACAGGAATTCTTTTAAACATTTGTCAATAAAAAAATCAATAGTTTTTTGTATTCAAACCAGAAAAAACCTCCTTGAGTAAACCAGATTTTTTTTTGGTAATATCCACACAGTCCTAGGTATCATTTGGCACAAATATTGCTAAAACACCACCAAAAAAAATGTTGAATATATTTTGACCAGATCTAAATGTAGCCGATTGCTATGCAATTCCCTGTGCTCTGTAGGTAGGATAATAAAAAAAATTTAATGTTTAGATATGATGAAATATTAATAAATCTTCGAGTTAAGCATCAGAGAGTTCAGTTGGTCTTGAGGCTTGGAACTGTGGCACAGAGCAGTGATGCCTTGTCGTGATAGCCCTGCCACCGTATCTGCAGCGTGTGCTGCTGCTGCCATGGCTCTGATATCGAGTGACCCCTCATAAATATCCTATTCCAGTGTAAATGAGGAAAAACATTTATTAAGGCAAAAATTACCCATCTCCCCTAAATGAAAACAAATCCCTTTCCAACTGTGCTGGCATTTTTAAAGGGAATATTTGTCGGCGGCTCAACGCTGTATTAATGGGGTGGAGGGGTGGGGGGTGGGATGTGGCGATTCAGCTGTGAAGAGAGTGTTTATTTTCCTTTTATTTTCTGGACATTAATGGCACTAGAACACAGGGCACCCACTCCCGCCACTGGGCTGGGAGACAAAAGGCTGTTGTGTGGCAGCAGGTATGGCAAGTCAGGATAGGAAAGGGATCCAGGGCTGGAACCATCCAGGGCATCGCCCTGCAAACGAGCTGGGTACCTCCGGAGGTGAAATCCTAAATCCCGCCCCACAGCTTCCATGCCGGGCTCGTGGATTAGCTCGGGTGAGAGACAGACACATATAAATAGATTTGGGTTCCTCTTTTTTTAGGCTGTTTGTGTGGGGGGCTGTCGTGGTGTCCTGTGCCTGCTCCTCTCCTCCGAAACCTGTTCTGGGCAAGCGCTTTGTTAATTGGAACAATCTTATTTAAAGGAAGATGAATTAAAAAAAAATTTAAAAATCAGCAGCCAGCTGCCCCCATAGACACCCCCCCCCAATAATTGTCATCGCTTCAGCGCTGCCTGGCAGCTGCTGCCCTCTTTTCTCTGTGCTGCGTGCCAGGGCGCCGGCTTTATGCTGGCACTGGGGAACGCTGGTGGGTTTAGTGGGAAGAGAACGGTTTCACTGGGGTTTCAGGGTGGTCCCTGCATCTGATTCCCCTCCAGCAGGCTTTTGGGATTTTCCAGGGGTTATTAGTGAAGGCTGCCCTGTTGTTTGGAGGGGATCTAGGGGAACCTTGCTGCAGGGGCTTGTGTCATTTGAGGAAGGCAGATGCAGGGATGCTCCCTGCAGTGCTGGTCCCCGGGGATGGGCACTCACCTGCCTGCAAGGCTGGCTTGGCTCAGGGACATCCTTCAGGAGGTGAACTCCTGTCCCTGCCTGGTGGTGCCAGAGCAGAGAGAGAAGGGATGTGGATGAGCCCTAGAATTTGGGGATCACTGCACAATCCTCCATCCCACCCCATGACCCCACCCGTGCCCTTCACTCAGCTGAGCATTGGGACCTTCAAGGGAATTCACTCTCCAGGCCCAGCCCATGGCCGGGGACCCCATGGACCAGGTCCGGGGCAGGTTGGTGGAGGGAGCACAGAGAAAAAGGCTCCTCCAAACTTCCTGCCTGTGTTGGTCATCTTTCCCAAGGCTCTGGGGTCATGGCTGTGGTACTGTCCCCTCCCCTCCAGTATCACCCTGCCTATTTGTGGGAGTTCAATAGGATCAGTGATCTTAGAAGTCCTTGTGTGCTAAATCCCATAACTGCTGCTGGAACAGGAGCACTACAGGGAAGGGGAGGCCTCTAGAGAATGTTAAACTGATCCTTATGAAATATCCAGTTAAGCACCACCCTGGTCAGAGCTGCATTTGGTGTAAATTGTCATTTTGGCTTTATCCATTCCCCAGGCAAGGTTTTGATGCTGCCTCCCACCAGTCCTGCAGAGCTGCTGCAGCCAGAGAAATGGGAATCTCAGTCTCTTCATGAACACCTCCCTACGATGCCATGCCAGAGCCAGGGCAGGCAAGTTTATGCCAAATCCTCATTGCTTAATGTCTCTGGCACTAAAAAGTGCTAGTTTTGTCCCTGTCACCTGCATAAAGAGAAGAATTCAGGCCTGGGCTGCTCCTACAGCTGAAGGTGATGCGATAGGGAAAGGTTGAATCAAAGTTATCAGGGTTAGATAGAAATGAAAATCTCCATTATCTCAAATTGTTTACATACGATTAAAGGATACGTATGCGTGACTTCATCCTCTTCCAAATGAGAACAGATTTTTATTTCATTTCTAAGGGGGAATTAGGAAGAAAAGGGCACAGAAAATGAGGTAGAGCAGAGAAACAGTCCACGGAGAACAATAACATGGGGTTGGGTGTTAGTGTGGTTTCAGAGGGAATAGACATTGTCCTGAGATTTTCCTCATTGGATAGGGTGGCCTGGCATATACTGTCCCAGGGGGCTGCACAGAGCCTGGCGTACTCCTCCCAGATTGCTGTTTTACCCCAGGTGCAGCATTTTTCTTGGGATGCAGCACTTACAGAGAGGGAAAAGAGGGTTCAGGCTGAGGCAGGGAGTGTGTGTGCTTGAGTCTGGGCTTTTATAAAAATTATTTTTAGGGGAAAATATGGGACTGGCTTTGGGGGACAATACTGACACCTCAGCTGAGCTCTGCGCAGAGTAATGCTTGGTTTTGAAAGTCACTTCTGGTTTTTTTCAGCTTAAAAAAAGTTTCAACCTTACAAAGGAAACATTAAAATCCATGTTTAAATTGCTAAAAATTTTGGAGATGTTGCCTTTCTAGTGCTTCCCTAAATGGCACTTGATGATTTTTCAGTTCTTCTTATTTCGAAAGCAAATATTCAATATAGTTTATATGGGGTCTAACATTTCTCTGTTGTAAAACAGACCTGCTGGGAGGGTGCTCCCCCCATCCCAGAGCTGGGAAAGTCCTGGCATTGCAGGACCTGAAATACCTCATTTTTTCACCCCTCTCTAAAATCTGTGCATTGGTGACAGTAGAAGATGGTGTAGACTGAAGCAGGGGGAGGGAAGAGAGGGCAAAGACCCCTGGCAGGGCTTGCAAGGGCTCCTGGAGAGCCACGGGGCTGGAAAAAGCCACGGAGCTGAGGGGATGCAGGAAGGACTGCGGGCAGTGCGGGGGCACCTCGTGTCGCTGCTGGGGGGAAGGTTCTGTGGCAAAACTTCTATTGCTGTTTGCAAGAGAAAAGTGAAAACAGGACGGTCCTGGCACCTCCTGGGGAAGCAGCAGCAATAAACCCCAGCAATTTATGTATTTATGAAGATATTTTTTACCTTGGAACACCCTGATTTTTGGTTAAAGGTGGAAAATCGTTCTTTGGAGGTGAATGGCACAAGTCAGGGATAAATCTGAAATCCTCTGCCATGAGCATGAGGAGTGCAGATGCCCAGTCCAGGAGCACAACCCTCACACTTGCATCAATGATGCGTTATGTTGTGGAGAAATAACTTTTCATCAAATATAGTAATTATTGGTATGACATAAAACGTCCTAGTTGGTGCCATGATTACAGTAAATCTAATCAAACGGCAACAGAATGTAGCAGCAAGCAAAAAGGACAGATCTGAATATTTTTGTGAAAATAAAATAAAAACAAGGTGTAGTGTTTTCTAACAGAGCTGTCCTGTAAAAAATTATAACATCATTATTATTATTAATAATAATAATAATATCTCCTAATATTTAATCCCTGTGATTATAAATATAGGACCTGTGTTTAGGTATGTTAAAAAAAAACCCAAAATTAAAATCGATTACGTTTGTATTAGACGCTTAAATGGTAAGTGTGAACTCCATAATTCATTTTTTATTTCCCAGGATTTCTAGTTGTAGCTTGACAAACTGATGGTTCACAAGGCGAATGTGTTTTATTTTATTCTTTTCTTTTTAGACTCCATGTTTCTGGGGTGCTGCAATTCGGACACAGCCTCGTGTGCGATAGATGGAGCCGGGGCAGGAGGGATCTGCCAGCACCCCCGGCACCGCGCCGGCTCTGGGGGCAGCGGAGCGGAGTCAGCTCGGGCGGTTTGCAGCTTTTGGGACACTTTGGAAGCTGCTGCTGCTCCAGCACTGTAGTTCCTGCTTTGGTCTGTTTTGGGTAATCGACTAAAATCCCTGCGTTTGGAGATTTTACTCAAAAAAAAAAAAAAAA
>VZRN01000475.1:59878-83727 GCA_013397935.1 Dasyornis broadbenti | reverse complement strand
GGGAGGAGGCAATTCAATTAATTTGTAATCTTACATTTCATTAGAAAATGCAAGAATAATGATCGCGTACAGCAGGCGGGGGTGGGGGTGGGGGGAACCATAAATGGTGATTTCCCCCTCCCAAATCAGATTATAAAATAAGCTTTTTAAAATTAAATTAGTTGATGCACAGTTGATCGGAGTAACCCCAGATTATGAGCAAGGTAAACACAACAAATAGCAATAACAGAGGACACAAAAGTTGTCTGCTGTCCCCTCTTTCAATGCAACCTCCGGGGCTGTTGGGGGGCCTCGGCAGGGGGGCAGAGCCGGGGATGGGGGGGNCAGGGGAGCAGAGCCGGGGATGGGGGGGTGAGCCGGGGATGGCGGTGCGGGGGTGCAGCCGGCTCGCAACTGGCAAATAATTCGTTTGCAAAGAAGGTTCTGCCGGCAGCGAAAAGATCCGCGCTGAAGTCGCAGGAGCTGTGTTGTTTTAACCCGGGTTAAGCCCAAAATCTGCAGAAAAGGGGCGTTTGAGGGTGGGCAGCGCTGGACTTCGGGCTCGAAGAGCGGAGCCCGATCACCCCGGCCCGGCCCGGCCCGCAGTCCCTCCTTGTAAAAATTCGTTGGCATTTCTTTTTTTCTCTCCCTGTCTTCTCTTTTTTTCCCATTTTTTCATTTTCTTTTCTTTTCTTCTTTCTTTCTTTCTTTCGGTCTTTCTTTCTTTCTTTCTTTCGGTCTTTCTTTCTTTCTTTCTTTCGGTCTTTCTTTCTTTCTTTCTTTCGGTCTTTCTTTCTTTCTTTCTTTCGGTCTTTCTTTCTTTCTTTCTTTCGGTCTTTCTTTCTTTCTTTCTTTCGGTCTTTCTTTCTTTCTTTCTTTCGGTCTTTCTTTCTTTCTTTCTTTCGGTCTTTCTTTCTTTCTTTCTTTCGGTCTTTCTTTCTTTCTTTCTTTCGGTCTTTCTTTCTTTCTTTCTTTCGGTCTTTCTTTCTTTCTTTCTTTCGGTCTTTCTTTCTTTCTTTCTTTCGGTCTTTCTTTCTTTCTTTCTTTCGGTCTTTCTTTCTTTCTTTCTTTTTCATTTCCCACGGAGGAGCCTCCCTGCACTGTCCCGGGTGGGATTCACTCCCCCCGGCGCTGGGTAAAGACTGAGCGCTGCCGCCCGCGGCTGGGAGCGTGGGAAAGCCCCCGAAACCCCCCAGTTCTCCCCAGTCCTTCCCAGCCTAACTTCAGCTTCGTTTCTGCCTTTTCTCCTCTCAATTTTCCATCCCGGCAAATGGGCTAAAAAACTCTTTAAATTGTTCCAATTTACATTGTACTATTTTTCCTCTAAAACTCGTTGAAGTCGGATTCTGTCCCCTAAAGCCCGAGAGGGGAAGTTTGGGGGAATATCGCGTGTTTCTGGGTCTGCTCCTAGCTCTGTGCCGGAGGAAGTGTGAAATCTCGCCTGCCACACGCTCAGACAAAGCACTCTCGTTACCCGGGATTTGTCGGGTCAAGCAGGATCCCGTTTTAAGCCAGTTACTAAATGTAATTCTCCCACTTTGCCTCTTAATTTAGCAAACGAAAAAAACCCCGACTTTTCTGCTGGGGGCATAAATGGCAATGATGATTTGCCCCCAGAAGTTTTTAAAAAAAGAAAGGGATTTTAGCCACTTTATTATTCCTGACACAAATGTTTTTTTCATTTATAGAATGAACAGTATTTGAGAAATGTTTGAATGCACTAAATTTTCTGCATTTAATAGAAATTATTCTGATAAAATACCGTATTTGAAATAACAATTTTAAATATCCACACTAAAAAAAAATCTTAACAAGGCTATTACAGAGTCCTGAGCTGGTGGGAACCAATTTAGCTCCTTTGTGTAGCATCATCCCAGGGTATTTCCTATTATTCTTAGGAATTTGGATTGATTCTTTATTGTGAACTTAACATTTTCTTAGTGCTCCCATTTTTTCTCTTGGAAAAAAAGTTAAAAAAAAAAAAAAATGGAACCCCTAAATGAAAAAGCATCAAAATAAGAGTTTATGTTTTGGAACTTATTCCATACGTACACAGAAAGCGGAGATCTCAGGTGTGTGGCTGAACAAAAGTTTTTAAATGCGTGTCAGTCTTTCTCAAACTAGTTTTAATTGCAAAACAAACCTTGAGACTATCTGTTGCAAAACATGAATCGGTTCTGAAGCTAGTTGAAATTTTCATAGTACAATTAAAACAAAAGAATAAAAAGTGTGGTGCTTTTCCACATTTAAAGGTAAATAGTGTCTTTCACTGTCCCTGCTCAGTGGCATCCAGGAGCTTGTGCAGCAAAGCCACTCCAGCAGTGGAGCCATAAATCTCAAACACTTTTGTGTCTCATTAAGGCACGGGGCAAAAAATTTTTACAAAAAGAAAATTTTAAAAGTTTTGAGAAATCTTCTCGGAAAAATTCATGTATTCCCAGGGATTCAGCTGGGTTCTTGCTCCAAGTGCAAGCTGCCAAGAACAAGAAAAATTAAAGTATTTTATCACCCACCCAGTGCCCTGGAGGCCTTTGGAGGGGCCCGGGGATTTTGGAAGGAATGGGTGCCCACAGCAGGACAAAGCGCTGGGCTGCAGGCTGCAGCCACCTCCAGAGAGGAGCTCGGCTGCCCTTGGATGCACAGGCATTTTAACCACATTTCAGGTCACTCTCTTGATGCTTCACAGTTTGTTGGATTCTACCCTGGTGAAGGCCTATAAAAGCTCCAGCAGGCTTTGGGCAAAGGCTGGTGCTCTCCAGTTGTCTCTGTACGTGTTTCATCTGGCACAGCAGGCTTCCTCTGTCACTGGCACCACTGAGGATGAGGATGGTGTTACAAATCTCCCTGGCTAAGTGCAAGCGTCCCTGCTCCGCACAGCAGCGAAGCTGAAGGATCCTTAATGCATTTATTTATTTTTCCAATGTGGAAAATGGAGGTGTCCTTAAAAGCCACCCTGCTCCCCCCTGCCTGCCCGGATCCCCCACCCTTGCGCGTGGTACCGGCGCCCAGCATTGTGCAGGGCTCTCCAGCCCTGCTCGGCCTTTTGTCAGCCCCCTTTTCTGTGTCAATCAGATGCCTTTTGTCAGGTCCCAGACATGTTGTGTCCACACGCACACAAATATCCCCGCGCAGAGCGTGGGGAACGCGGTGCACATTCAGATCATGTGCTGCACCCTCCCGCACCCGGGCACACGTGCAGGGGGCACATGCACCATCAACAGCTGCTGCTCCCTCGGAGGGGTTGGGATTGGGGCTCATGGGTGGCTGGAGCGGGAATGGTGAAGGTGCCCATTCCCCACTGTGTCCATGTGTCTTTGGGTGCTGTCTGTACTGCAGAATGGAGTAGGGGCTGCCGACACTTCTCTCCCTCACTATGAGTTTTTCTCCCCTGTTTCTTTTATCCTTCTTTGAGCTGTTTTTTCTCAGTTTTACACCCATGTTTCTCAGGCATGGGTGACATTTGTTCAGGTCCTCACGTTGTTCCTAGAAAATGTCTGTTTTACTGTTTTATGTGCTGTTTTTGTGAGATCTGCTGCAGTTAGTGACACCAGGTGACAGAGGAACCACAGCTCGGGTTTGGAGTGGGGGACACCCTGATCACCCACCCCATGTCTCTTCCCTGCAACTCCTGGGCTCCTGTCCATCGTCAGCGTCCCGAGCCCCCAGCGTGGGGCTTGTTTGCTGCAGCTGAGGAGGCATCTTTGGGCTAAACCCCACCACTTTGGGCGCTGCCGGCACAGGGCTGGGGACCTACACAGAGCTGGGCAGATCCTCGACTGCTGGGATGGGACCAGTTTCCATCTGTCCCTGATGGCTTCCCAGTGGAGACAAGAGCTGCCCATCCCCACAGTGCTGCCATAACCCCAGGCCGTAGCAGGCCTGAACAGGCCGCTCCCTATCCTCTACCACTGTGGCCTCAACAGTGCCTGCAGCCGCATGGGCCCGGCAGGGGCAGCAAGGGATGGATGCAGGCAGGAGCATCCCAGCTGTGCCCCATGAATGCAGAAAATCCGCCACAGTGGCCGCCGTCCCTAGGCATCAACAAAATGGCGTCAGGGGCTCCCAAATGGCGGCGCCAGGGCTGGCAGGGAAGGTGCCGGCGCGGTGCCAAGGCTGCTCCGAGGGCACAATGACTGGCACATAACGGCCCTGGCCACGGCCGCCCCTCGCCGTGGCCGTGCCAGCTGTAGCCCCCCTCCCTCCACCTTGGCACGGGCAGGCGGCCCCGCCATGGCCGCCTCTGAGGAGGATTAAGGCCGCAGTTGTGTCTCCCTCTTTCTTTCCCCCTCAGTGGCTGAGAACAGGAAACGTGAACCTATCTGAGACTAATTGACTTGCAAATTAATCGTTTGTCCCTGTGCCTGATAATTAGTGCTAACGATTTTTACCCCCCCCCCCCCCTTTTGCTCTCTCCTCCTCCTCTTTATTTTAAAGGGGGCTGTTTTCCCTTTCTTTTCCTTCCCCCGCTCCTCTTTTTATCCACCCTAGCCCCAGTTCTTCCCTGAGGATCCCCAGCTGCCCCTGCCATGGGGTGGGGATGGCACCGGCTACAGGGGCACAGGGGCCTGGCAGGGCGGTCGCTCCCGCCCTGGCACCCACAGCTGCTGGTTTGCTTCCCACGCCTCAGTGCCAACCTCCATGCCAAGGACAATGAGCAGGGCTGGGAGAAAGGGGTCAGGACTTTGGGAGGCTGCAGAGAGGCTGGGAAGCCAGAGAGCGGTGCTCAGGGATGTGGCATCGCTTTGGAGGTGGCTGCAGATGAACCTGCAGTCCCAAATTTCCCAAATATTCAGGAAACAGGTGTAAAAAAAAATTTAAAATCACTTCAAAAAGAAGCAAGGGTTTGGGGTTGTTTTCTCCAGCCTTCCCTCTTCCTCTGGTTTTCTCCCACAGATACATCTCATTTTCAAAAGTAAAAAAAAAGGTGTTTCTCCCGGACGAAGGCAGCTCAACATGGATATTTGAGACTGGAGATTGGAATTACTGGTGGTGTGGCTTTGTCCAAAAGAGTAACCTGAAGCCTGGGTGCTGCAGCGGATGGACAGTGCTGCAGCTGGAACATGAAGTTAGTGTGGGAGAAGGGGAAAAAGTGGGTTTGTGGTCATTGTTGTGGTCTGAGGGCTCTTGGTGCAGTCCAATGGGGCTCGTTTGTGCCAGAGCCTGGGAGCAGCTTAGGGCTGACAGGAGAGGACATGTTCATATCATTGGTGATATGTCAATGGGAAAATGCAGCTTTGGTGAAATTGTTGTATTTTACAGGAATATTTCCCTGTCAGCAGCAGAATAACCCCACTAATATGTTATTTCAATGTGTTTATTGAGGACTGGTAACATAACATACCATAAGATACCTTTGTTACTTCATTTAAGTAAACTTCTGCTCTGTTGTATCTCCAGTGAGACTGTACTGCACAAATAATTGAAAATTCTGCACACACTTGTCATGTTTCAGTGCAATTCAAACACACTTTGTTGCTCCTTCACGGGAACCCTTGAGAAATTCCACTTGGCAGATTTAAATTTTTTTCTTCCCTGTTTTTTAGGAGGAAAAGATGCCATTTGAAGCGGATGTGCTGGGGTGCAGGGGGCCCTTTGTGATGTTGAGCTCTCCTTTTTCCCCCGTCAGGATGGGGTTTGCATCCTCCCAGTGCCAGGCAGGGTGAGAGGTATAACAGCCTCTCTGTGCCATGCTCAGGATCCCGACCGGCTCCAGACTGTTTCAGAGCCAGGGTTTTTCCACCCTCCGCATTCCTGACCCTGAGTCAGGCTGCAGGTGAGACACCTGTGTCCAGCCAACCCACAGGTCCCCTCCAGCCTTCTCTAGAGTGGAGGGGAAGTTCCCGCTGACCATTTAATCCCCTCCAGCCATGAGGCACTTCCTCCTCTGATGCCCAGCCGTTGATAACTAAAGGGATCCTTTTCTTTGCAGCTCTTCCCCCCCAGGTGCTCCTGGTGCCTGACAGCATTTGTCAGCCATGCCCCTGCTGTAATCCTATTTTTGCCCCTCTCCCTGCCCTGCTTTGTGTCCAGGGCTCTCTTCATCCCTGGTTGTGCAGCTCCTGCTGCTCAGGCGCTGCAGGTCCCGCTTCCCTCGGAGCTGGGAGTCCATAAAGCCTGAGCCACTCCCAGCCTCCGCGCTCGTGAACTCGCAGTGTTTGGTTTGTCCAGAGTTAATTGCACACAAACTCCAGCCTGTCGGCACACAGGGGCTCTTTGTTCCCACAAGAATCACTTGCTTTCTGAGGTCGCTGCGGCCACGACCTGCTGTCCCCGAGGGTCACCCTGCCAACATGCACTGTCAGTCTGATCCCTGCGCCGTGGCCAGGGTGGGATGGGGCAGGTGGCTGCAGGGAGAAAGCTGGAACAGGGAGCAGAGGGATTGGTACAGCCTTTTGGGCCAGGCTCATTGAAGCAATGGCATGATTAGCAAGGATTGCTTAGCTTTATGGCTGCAGAGGAGGAGAGAGGGTGAAAAGAGACGTTAGGGGTGGATTAACCCCCATCAGATCTGTACAAGAGGTTTCCCAGATGAAACACAAGTTCAGTGGTCTGTAAATGCTCCCCTTTCACTGGCTGCTTCCCCAGAGCAGCTTGGGAGTTACAGCTCTGCAGTTTGTGTTAGGCACCCGACTTCCATGGCATCTCAATTCCTGTCTGTGCTCTCGAGGCCCACATCCTTTAACTCCCCTGAATCAACATCTGTGTGTCCTTAGAGACTTGAGCCCCCAAGCGCCAGATTAACCTGGATACTTGATTCCCATCAGCTTTCCAAAGGGCTCAGGAGCATCCAGCGAACTTTTGTTGGGCTTGTGGTCCCTCCAAGAGGTTTTGGGTGATGTTCTCATCTGTACAGCACTGGCACTGTGGAGGGAGAGGCTGCTCTGGACGTGGTTGTGATGGGCCTGGCACTCCAGGGCAGCAGAGACCCTGGAATCCTGGGTGAAATTGGGTGCTGCTTAGAGCCACTGGCCAGGGACAAGTCTCTGTGGTCTCCTGCTGGCTCAGCTTTGCACGGGGACAGGGCTTGATGCTGGTGGGTGCAGGCAAGAGCACTGATGGAGGGCTGAGATAGCATTGAGGGCTCAGTGGCCCCTTGGCAGGACTGGGACTGTTCTGAAAACCCTTTCTGACCTGCTTCCCCACCTAGCCACAAACTCTCTGCTGCTGCTGGGGAAGTCAGGCCCTTCCCTCTTCAGCATCCTTCAGACTGCATCTGGATGAGACCGAAGGATGAGTTATAACTGGTTTCAGAGGGTAAGGGCCTGATAACTGGCAGCAGCAGCGGGAACGATGCCCTTCAGTGCCCTCCAGAGTGGCCGAGGGCCCTGGGAGCTCCTCAGTGCTGGAGGCGAAGTTCCCATTGACCATATCCTCAGGCAGGTGGGCACTGTCCCAGAGGTGGGCAGCCCTGTGCAGACCCCTCAGTGCTGGGCGGACTGGCGAGACGCTGCCTTGAGGCGGTTTCCCAATCCTGCGCACCTGGTACTTTGTCAATGCAGCCACTTGGCTAAATGTGGGTCATTGTAGGGGGGTGCAGCCACTCGAGCAAACAAGCCTCAATTGCCCACTGATTGGGGTGGCTGAGAGCACCATCACTGAAATTTCTGAGGGGGGAGGCATTAATAATCCCCATTCTGTCTCTGCAGCCCTTGCCCCCTTGTTATTTCCCTCTTTGTGTCTTAATTTGGCCCATTATTATTATTTTATAAAAGGGCCTTTTCTCCACCCCCTCCCTCTTGAAGACACTTCTTAGACCGATGGGAAAATGGCAAGGAATAATTATGAAAAACATCAGTGAAGAGAGGGCCATCTGAGAGGGATTAAAGGATTACAATTAAAACTCATTTTAGGGAGGTGATGTGACATTAGCGTTTTCATTCTTCCCCCCCACCCCCCTTCCCCAAACACCCTCCAGGATATCTGGGTCTAAGTTGATTAAATGACAAACTCCAGCTCAGAGGGAAACAACAACAAATTAAAAACTGAGTAAAACGAAAAACAACAACCCAAAAATGATTTACAAAATGAAGTGAAAATGAGGTCACTGAGAATTACTGAAAGTCTGGCGGCAGCTGGAAATGGGGTGGACAGAGCACCTGCTGCTAATAGCAGGGTTCTGGTGGTGGGAGCATCTCCTGTCTCCTGCTCCAGCCGCAGGTGAAGATGTCTGAGGTCTCTCCTGCAGGATACAACTGGAAAGCTGGGCTGTGGCAGCGGTTGCTTTTGGCAGAGCTGGTGCTCTGCACTGATTTTGCCAGCTCTGTGCTCCACTGAGGCCATACTGGGCTTTGCTTTGGGAGCTGGGTGCGGATGCGCTGCTGGCCCTGCTCTCCCTCCAGCAGCGAATGGATTCCAGCCTGAGAGATGCCCCAGTGTGTCCCTTCCGGGCGTGGCTCCATGGCCCATTTTCTCATCTCTTTTTGCAGCTCTGACTGGTGGCTGGAGCCAACCAGCTCCCGCTCCGTGTGGCTTCGAGCGGCTCCGGCACTATTCCCAGCGCTGGGGCGAATTCCAACTCTCCCTGAGCAAAGTGAAACAGAGGGCCATGCCTGTGGTCCAGACACCTTCCCTGTCTCCTCCTTGGCCATCAGAATGCACAAAGGGTCCTGGCCATTCCACCTCCGTTGTGGAGAATCATGAGGGGGCTCCTGAGAATGGGAGCTGCTTATGGTGGCATTGAAATTCAGTGTTGTCATAAATGAGGGGAGTTGGGAAAGGCAGTGTGCTTGGAGTGGGAGCTGACACCTCCAAATGGAAACTCACTCTGAGCCGGGATTTTATTTGTTGTAGAAAGCAAATCCTAGGATGATTGCTGGCCATTTCAGTGAATGGATATGAAGTCTGGGATGTGGGATTTCCCTTTATAAAGCAAAAACATCTGCAAATCAAACTATTCAGATGATGTGGACACCTAAACCCATGCTGCCAATTCTATTGGAAAGGGGGATTACATGATGACGAGGAGGCATATAAGTGACTCAGGCTCTGCAGTTCACAGTGCTTAGGAAGTTTTGGCTGCCAGAATCTGATCTGTAGCTCCCCAAAACCACAGTGGGACTGAGCCTACATCCTGCCCAGAAAGCCGAGGTCTTACCGCTTGAACTCAGCTGCAAAACCTGGAAGTGCGTGGCCTGGGAATGCTTTCCCTCCAGCCTGTGCATTTCGGCTGTGCAGCTTTGGGCTGCAGAGTGAGAGCAGAGAGGAGCTTCTCCTACATCCTCCTGTTTCTCCTGCCAAAGCGGTTGGGCTCAAACCCAGCCTCTTCTTCCCTTTCGCCTCCATCCTTCAGCCTGGCATAGCTGGGCATCTCATCACGTGGCCACACACGTGGGCGCAAGCGCTCGTCATGTGAGGTGCCATATCGAGTCTCATATTGGGAGGCAGGGAGAGCTGAAAAAGCTTAACGGAAGGGAAACTCCCCCTCCTCCCCCCCAGATCCAGCCTATTTTCTTTCCTCTCCTTTTGTTTCTGATTTCCGGAACTATGCGGCAAAGCAAAGCGTGGGGAGAAGAAAGAGGCTGAAGAGAGCTGGCATCTGGCAGGGAAAAGAACAAAATAGCAGAGCAGGGCTTTCCTAGGCAGGAGCGGGGAAGGCAGGCAGCGACTGCCTGGGAGCTGGGCAAGCCCCAGGAAAATTCAGAGTCTAAACATGGAGCTGGCTCCAGGCAGGTATAAACGGGCACAGAGCTTGCTGGTAAAGGCAGCAGAGGGGTCAGCCCAGCAGCTTGAATTGTATTCTGCTCATGGGCATCCTCCTTGCTCCCCTCCTTCACATGTTCTGTTCCTTGATCTCCCTCCTGCTCCATCCCCACAAGCATGTCCAGGTTCCTGTCCCAGCAGTGAATTCCCCAAGGACATGCACTACACCTCCTGCCCAATGTCAAGATGCTGGTGTGATGTGGCCTCAAAAAGAGAGGAGGTCGAGGTGGAGGCCATTCCCCTGCAGCCGCTTTCTCTGAGGCTGAAATGATCAGTGCGGCACAGTTCATCCTGCGATGTCCCTTTTACAGTCGGGGCTGAGAGATGCCTGAATATATTTTATTCCTGTTATTTCCTCTGTCCCGGCCAGTACAGAAAGAGGTCTTTGCATACAGACCCAATGTTAATTAGGTAAATTAATTAGGACCAAGATGCAGTGTTTTCCCCCTGAGGAGGAAATACAGTAAACTCCATTTTTGTGAGTTGTTTATTCAGCCAGGGGGGTCGAAGGAGAATAGCCGTGTCAAAGAAGCTGCCATTTTCAAGGTCCTTGTGTCCCTTCTGCACCGCCCTAGAAAGGGAACAAAACTCTGTTGACAGCAAAATCTCAGCAGGAGCCCCTGGGCTGAGGGGCACAGGGAAGCGAAGTGGAAAGGGTGCCAGGTTTCCGAGTGCCTGGAGGGAACAGGCTTTGGTCTCCAGCGTTTCAATGGACCGGGGAAAGCAAATCAGCCCTTTCAAGGCCAATCACACTGTTCTCGAAGGCACACACTGGAGACAATGTGCCGTTGGCAGCGGGGCAGCGGGAAAGGGACTGGGTAGCCATGGCAAGGCCGAGGGCAGGAGAGCTACCGAGGGCCAAGAGCCAGTGGCTGTGCTCCTGCTCCATCCATCCTGCTCCTCAGAGCCCTGTGAGAAGTGCTGGGGTGCACCGGAGAATCAGGAACAGCCCAAGGAGGCTGTTAGGCTGGGACAGATGGAGCACCCATGTGTGGTGTCTCTTCCCTCTCTGCCAGCACAGTCACGGTTTGTGTGGTGAAGAAGCACCGAAGCACCGAGCAGCTCCCTGACCTTCCCCCCACCCCAGCCTTCGATTCACTGTTTTTAATTCATTCCACCCCGAAAGCCTGTGACCCAGGAGAGCCTGATCCCAGCCCATGAGCCTGCTCCTGTGTCTCTCCTGGATGCAGCATGCTTATGAGTGGATCGATGGACTCCCTGAGATGTGCCGTGGGATGGGTGGGTTCATGGCTGCAGTTAGGGTGTTTTCCAGGCGGGTGCTGCTGTGTATCCTGGAGCTTTGCCTTGGCAGCCTCTCCCAGCCCAGCCCTCTGCCCACAGCACCATCTCCTGTCAGCATCGCTCCAGCTTGCAGGGGCAGTGCATCCTGGGAATTTCCTTCCCCAGTGCCAGAATACCTTCACCCCAAGTCCGATAGTGCAGATGATCTTCTGTCGCCATATTTAACTCCCCCTCCCCATCCCTGACCAAAGCCAGGATGAAAGCGGCGGGGTTTTTTCCCTCTTTCTTTCTTTTTTTAATGGCGTTTCATTAGCCTCCAAATCAGACAGGCGAAACAATGGTGTTCTGTCAGCGATGGGCTTTCTTGCTGATTTCATCTCCTCTCTCATCCGTATGCAAACCAGCTTCCAGCAGGCTTTGGTCATGCCATGGAAACCGAGGTGCAGGCCCAGAATGGGGGTTCTCGGAGTGAGAAATCTCCTGTTCGCTTTTTCCCATTTGCATAATGCAACTTTTCTTCCCCCAGACACTGAGGCGCTTTGTTTATAGAGAGCTGAGAGAAAGGGGGATGCTGGGGACAGAGGAGGGACCACGGGGAGGGGGGAAGCACCCGGTGGGAGTGGGGAAGAGAAGGGCAGCGCTCGCAAAAGAAGAACACGCAGAGAAAAGTGCGGGGCGACTGGAAGGGAATATATATGAGGATGAGGACTGGGAAATGGGGCTGGGCCAGTTCCCCGTGATCCTGGGACCCGTGCGCTCCTTTGGCCTCTCTGTGCCAGCCAAAGGGTGTCGGGGGGACTTGGCATGGCTGAGGATCCAGCTGGGAGCCTGGATCGGCACTGAATTAAAGCCGGTTGTCATGATAATGCCCCCCAGAGGAAGCAGGAGCCTTTTCAAGCCTTGCATTAAATACCTCAAAGGGTTTTGTGCAAGAAGCCTCTAAGATCCTCAACTGGTGGAAACCGAAGGTTGTTTGGGGGAATAGTGACCCATGGGGCAAACGGGAAGGTGGCTAAGTGGCAGCCAGCAGAGCGTGAGGACTTGGCTGCCCTGGGAGGTGGGGACAGAAATGGGGAGGGGAATGAAATAACCATCTCAGATTTGGGGCTGAGAGAGAAGGAAGTTAACAAAACAAAATTACAACCCATTTCTCTCCTTTGAAATGTGGCAAACTGCGAGGTGGCACAGGGAAGTAGGAGGGTGAAGTGATAGAACTGTCCAGTCCCCACCAGTAACCCCAGTTTGTTGCAGTCGTTGGAGGCAAGTTATCTCCTACCTTCTACATCTTTGGCTAACTGGTGATCTGCTGCTCTTTGTAAACCAGTTTGAGACCTATGAGGGCAAGGGGCTGCTCTTATGAGTCTCATCACCTCTGATGGCTGCACCTCCTAGAAACAAACCTGGTTCTTGTGGCTCCATCCTGGGCAACAGTCTTTGATTTGTGAATTGAATGGATGTACAATTAATAGTAATAATAACAATAATAGCAAGCAAATGTATTAATCAGTGACGGATGACAGACACGAAACCTGCAATTAGAAGTATTTTAGGATATGTAAAAATCCCTGTAAATGATTTGCAAATGAGGTGCAGACAGTAAAGCAGGTGGCAATAGAGATATTTTTGGGTTTTGCTTCAGTGTGGGACTGCTCTGTTTTAAAGGTGCTTCAGTGTGAATTGGATGTACAGACACGCTCCTGAGGGAAAGTCTTGTGTTGGTACTGCAAAATGCGTGACTGATGCTCCAAAGTGTGGGATGCTGCTCCAGGCCCAGTGAAATCCTACAGTACAGGGCCAGCAGAACTACAGGCAGGAACCTCCACGATTCACACGGATTTAGGCGGGAATTGTTCAAGCCTCACTTGTGCCATTTGCACTTCAGGGCTCTGGTTGCACATGGAATCAGAGATTACCCCAACCCCATTAAAGGGCAGCTGGGATTCATATTGGATGATCTACAGAATGTGAAATATTGCATCTTTACCTGTGGGCAGGAAAATTCTGTAGTCTAATCCCAGAATCCGGTGTTCTGGGACAGGAAGAAAAGTGAAGGGAAAATTTTTGTGCTTGGGAGGATTCTGCTGCAACTCTGTGGAGCCTCTTTAGCCAGCAGGAATACCCACCTGGACATCCCTCTCAGGTGCACTGGTACCTCCATGTTGCACAGCTCTGCATCACTGATGTGCTGCATGGAGCCGCTGGGATGCTGCAAATGCTCTGTAAAAGGGGTGGGGATTGTGAGGAGCCTGATTTGGGGCTTTTTCTCATTGTTTTTAGTCTGGTTTCTGCAGAAAATGAGATTTCTGCCATCACAGGGAATTCTGTCATTTCTCACCTCTCTCCCGGGAACTTCCGAAATAGGACAACTTCAGCTCCATTTGGCTCAATGTCAGGTTTTAATCCCCAGCCAGTGGGAACTGCTTTGGGGCTTCAGTTACAGTTGTTTTTTCCGAAGCTCATTTCTACTATTGGCTCCAAAAAGCTGTTTTTACTTCAAGACAAGACTGGAGAAAGGCTGTGTCCCTTCCCTTTGGACAGGGAGGGAGAGGGGTCTGTGTGGTGGGGGTTTGCCAGGGTGCAAACTGCAAATGCCTCAGCCTAACGAGCTCTGTGATTAGCAAAGCATCAGAGCATTCCAGTCCAAGGAGACTTCTGTCCAAAGAGTTTCTGAAGGAGGCTCACTCACCTCAGACAGCAACTGCCTGCTCCTGCCTGTGCTGAGACAGAGCTGCTTGTAGGATCGGGCCGTTGCCTATCCCAAGGCCATCCTGGTGGCCTTTGGGCAGTGACATGGGATCAGAGGAAGGAGCAGGGTGTGAGTAAAACTCATGACTTGGGCTTTGCAGGTGTCCCATGCCAGGACAGGAAGGGGCAGCAGGTTGGTTGCTGCCAGAGCAGGGAGGGGATTTTCCTGTGTCACTTCCACACTCACCCTCCCAGCCGCTGGCCTGCTGGTCATGCCAATTTGTCACCAAGCTGGGATTTCAATTAAACCCCAAAAGAAGGGGTCAGGGGTTATGCAAACACATTGGTAAAGGCCACTCGCCTGGAGGGCTCTCCTGGGGCCACTGGAGCCGGCCCCTTGCTTTACATAGTCCCGACTGACCGGGGCTGAGGCCGGCATTGTTCCCCGTGCTCCATTCAAGAGGCAATTTGTCAATAAAATTGACCTCTCAGCTAATGGGGGTGCTGCCACCTCATCTTCCTCCCTTTCCTCACAGTTTGGCCAGAACAGAGCTAACACAGAGCTCTGTGGGTTTTGTGCCCCTGGACATGCCAAGGGTGAGGGCAGGGATGGGAGCAGGGAGGCCACATACTGCAGGAAGGCTCTGCAGCAATCATGGCAGTTTCTTCTCCCCATGGCAGTTTTTATGCTGCTTTCTGCCTTTTGGGCTTTTGCACCTGAGGGCAGTTTCCAGCTGGACCCTCGGAAACACCATCACAAACAGCGGGTTCTGTTCATCCTCTCCAGACCTCATTCTCCTTTCAGGGCCATCATTCTTGCAGCTACCTCCACAAGAATCCCATGATGGTTTTCAGCCCCTCACCACCCAGGCTGGGTTGGGATGACCTCGAGGTCCTTCCTGCAGAACTAAGACCCACTGTCCCTCCCTGTTACACAACCAACACCGAAGTCCCACGCAGGGCAGCACTGCTCCCTACCAAGCCACGTGCCCACCAGCACATCCACCCTCTGTGGACACAATCCCACTTTCTGGGGAGATGTGAGGCTTCCCAGTGGGTTTGGGTGGTGGGACTGCACCAGGCCCTGCTCTGGTGCACTAATTGCGCTGGGCAGCACTGCAAACAAGCAGTGCTTGAACCCATGAGCCTGAGCAGGCCATTTCAGCTGCAAGATAAATGGATATCGCAGAGCAAGTGGCAATTAGCGTGGGTAAAGAGCCCCTTAGTGACTGTCCCTTACATAACACCTTTGTTCCGGGCCCTTCACTTCATACTCAGTTTGTAAATAAACTTGACTCCCAGCCTTACTGGGGCCTTTATTCCCTCTTTATTTTATTATATTATTCTTTGAACCCAGGGAAGAATGAGTTGATTGTTCACCCCCAGGGACATGCAGCGATCTGAGGCCCTGCCTGGCCTGGCGGTGCCCACTCGCCCCAAAACAGGCACTGGCAGCAGCCCACACTAGAGCCACCCACGCAGACACCACAGCAGCGATTTTAATTGCTTTGCCCTCGCCGATGGTGCCCAGGGGCTCATTACGCCACTGGCAATGAATGGGGGCCTAAAAATGTGGTTCTGTAATTGCAGTGGCGGTGGGGGCTTTCACTAGGGGGTGGCTTGGCAGAGGGGCTGAGCTCTGCCCCCAAAGTTTTGGGTCAGGGAGGAAGCCTGGGGGGCTCTGGAACAGTCCAAGTGCAGGGACCTGTCTTTAATTCACGCCGTGTCCACCCTGTCACCACATAACTTGTGGGAGGCTTTTTCTACATCTGTGGTGCCACTGCAAGGCTAGCAGTGAGCAGAGGCTCCAAGGAATGTGCTTTGGAGGATTTGGGGTGCCTGGTCCCAGTCTTTGGGCACACTGTGGTGAGCAGGACTCTGTGGCTCTCCTGCCTTTAACCTTCATGTGTCACTTTTGCCAGGTGTTTTTTCAAAGGTCACAGCTGCTTGGGGAGTTATTGAGGTGTTTAGTGCCATGAGGAGTGGTTCTTCCTCCACCGCCGCCTCTGCCTGGGCGCTCCCCCTTGTTGCTGGTCATTCAAACCAGCGCTGGTGATACTGGACTGTACTGGGAAGCCGTTGGGCACTGCTCTTTGTTTAGCGTGGGGATGATTGGGCCCCTGCTCCTCTCTGAGCCTTCCCTCTCCCATATGGTGCCCATTATTAGACGCGTGCACCAGCCTTGTCTGACAAGGAGCTTTACAGGTGTCGCTGGGATAACGATTCACACTCTAACGAAGGTGGGAAAGATGATTAGCTGGCTTTCCATCAAACAGCACACGGCATCAGCTGCTCCGGGTGGGGGGAGGTGGTGGGGGCTTGGATGTGTAAGGACATGCACGCCGGGAGCTCGGGGAGCCCGGGCTTTGTCCTGCTTCTAATTCCAATGGACTCTCGGGCACCTCTTTGTGTGCCTTGGTTTCCCCAGCTGTAACAGAGGGATGTAGTTATTGCTTAGACTTGTAAAATACCCTTCGAGCAGCTGATTGAGTTTCTGCATTAGCAAGAGGTGAATTAGGCAGATCTCTTGGCAGCTGGGCTGCAACGGAGAGGGCAGGGGAGCTGTCAGAACCGGGGCTCTCAGGGGACAGGGCTGGAGTGGGGGGGAAACATGAATTAAATGAACCCTCTGGACACAGGCATGCGGTGCAGTGTGCCTGGTGTGTGTCCTGGAGACAGTGAGGGCCCCGTGGCATAGGGAAGGGTCCCTGGTGCCAATATGGCATGGGCAGGCGGGCAGGGCTTGCACCACGCAGATGTGTTTGTGCCTTGCCCTGCCTCCATCGTGTCTGTGGGGCCTTGGGCTTTTCCTGCTGATGTATTCTAAATAAAAACTCGTTTAGCAGGCACATCCCGGCATCTCTGAGCCTGACACGGGCGCACTGCACACCCAATGCCTGCGAGCTGGTGGAATTTCTTCAGCTCTTTCCACATCTTGAATACTGTTGGAGAGAAAGGCAAAATAGGAAAATGAGAGTAAAATGAGATTTTCTCAGCTGTTCTTTGCCCCAGTGCAGTGTTGGGAAAGCTGTTCTGTCTCACATTACATCTCCCCAGGTCAGCCTGCGATCTGGGGCTGAGCCCTGCCTTAAAAAGTGACGGAGCAGAGGGCTCCCTGCAGGGCTAGGGAAACTGAGGCACGAGCGGCGTCTGGCACCCAAAACACGCCCGAGGCAGAAGAGGTGTGAAGGTGGGGTGCTCACCCAAGCTCCTCGTGCTCGGTCGAGGCGCGATCGTCACCCCGACACCGCCGCGACCCGCCCGTCCCAGGACGGCCCCGGGCGCTGCGGGCAGAGCCGGCGCTGCCTCTCCCCGAGCCCGGGGCCGGCGGGATTATCTGCTTAGCTGCACCATCTGTTCCTCAAACTGCCATCATTATGTTCAGCTTGGGAAGAAAACGGCCCCTACAGAGAAGCAATTTGTTCGCTGACTAAACCTTTCAGGCTCTCGCCGTCCCCGGCTCCTGCCGCCGCCGCACGGAGAGTTCCGCGCTCGCGGCCGCCGCGCTTAAACAACCGCGGGCCGGGCACGCCGGGAACGGGCGCGGGGAGGGCGCAGGGCTCCCCTAATCCGATTACAAAACATAACAGCCTTTCAGAGGGGCCGGGGGCCGGGCGAGCGGAGGAGGAGGTCCATTTCACACCCGACCCCGACGTCTGGGGGTCTCGCAATGATCTCACTGGAGGGGCTTTTCTTCCCGTCGCAGTGGGTTGCTTTTGAAATGTGCTGCGAGGAGATCAAAAAGGAGAAAGGGGCTGCCTGGGAAAAGGGAGGAGAGGGATGGGAAGGAGGTGAGGTGGGAAGGGAAGGCGCGGGGCTGGGGTGAGCCCTGCAACTGAGGCTGGGGACGACGTCTGGGACTCGGGCTGGGGAGCCCGGCACTCCCTTGCTGGGACACCAGCCCTCGTGCTGCTTCTCCTCTTGCATCCCTCTTCTCCCTCTTGCACCCCCCTTCTCCCCCTTGCATCGCTCTTCTCCCTTTTGCATGTCACAGGGACATGGGTACAGGGACGTGTCCTCCCCTGTCGCCTGAGTGGGAGAGGAGTGGGGCTGTGGTCCCTGCAGAAACCTTCCACAGGGGAGCAGGAACGGGGATGAGTGACCCACTTCCTCGTGTTTTGTCACGGAATTTCAGTGGCACCAAAGCATTCAATGTGCTGATTTCATCAGTTTTCTGTAACGGACAACGAAAAAGTTAAAGTGATGGTTCGATTTACATCAAAGCAAGAAGTTTTGACATTTTGCTGTGTTTTAAAGTGATGTTTTATGATCACCTGCAAACAAAGGCTTTTCATTGTTTTTTTGTTTTTTGTTTTTTTTTTTCATTTTTTATTCAGTCAGTTAAAGAAAATCTGTGTGCTTCAACAGCAGCAGATATCAGAACAAGATGGTCTGACCTGTGGCGACTTTGATTGGGTAGCAAAGCACTTGCCCCAAACTTCTTTGTGCTGGCCCTGCACCCCCTGTCCCCTCTGCCTGAGGTGGGGCTGCGGTCCCCTCCCCACGGGTGGTGCTAGCAGCTGGGGACACCCGTGCCTGTGGGAATCCCACATGGTGAGGGCTGGAGTCTGGCGCAGGAGGTGTGAAAGTGTCTGGCAGCCACCCCAGCCTCATGGGAGGTGGGACCCCAAAGTGTCCCCCCACCAGAGACCACTGGCACATCCACCATTACCGCTCTAGGAGTCCTCTGTGGCTGTGCCCCTGCTCCAGGTGCTGCAGGTCCCTCAGTGGGTTCACTCAAGCTGCCACATTCCCAGGCAGGCCTAGGGGCTGCTGACCACACCTGGAACAGGCAGGTAGGGTGACAGCCTCTTTGTGGGAGGATGTGGGGCTGGGGTTCTGGGTGCTGCAGGGGCTCCTGGGGCTGCAGTGGCCAGAGGAGCATCTGTCTCACAACAGGGCTGAATGCTGGGGGCATTTCTTTGTTGTGAAGAAGGCTCTTCCTCGGCACCAGCCCCTGGCACAAGGTTATGAGTGGTCAGGAGAAGGCAGGGGTCACTCCTGTGCTGGGGGCCCTGGTGTCACCCTGCTCCTGTCCCTGGCTCCTGGCTGTTCTGCCTGTCCCACCCTCTGGTAGCTGCACCATCCTTAGGTGGGTGGGACAACGCATGAAACCCAACAAATGGGCATCAGTGTTTAGGGTGCAGGGGAAACTGGGGAGCTTTGCTTTCCTCCTTAGAATGACAACTAAGGAAACAGCCAGCAGAACTGGGCAGGTGCTGTGAGAATTCAGGGGCAAATCCCAAAGCTACAAAATATCTGTTTATTTTAATTGTTGTGTGCAAAAGTATCTGTACAAAGTCTTTGCTGCTTTCTGTGCAGTCTCCTGTGCCCATTCCCCAACACAGTCATCACTCCTCCTCGCATCGCCTTCCCTCCTTCAGAGAGCAGCAGATGGGGAAACTGAGGCAAGGAGCAGAGAGGGGAAATGGCTGAGTCAAGCCTGGACCCCAAGGTGCCCCTGGGAGCAAGAGCCCTGTCGCTCTCACAACAAGCACCTGGACACTGCAGCACCTCTTCACCCTGCAAAGGCCTGTGGACACCCAGCTGCTCCCAAAACATTTGGGATCAGGAGCTGGCTCCCACATGGGAACAAGCATGGCTGTCTCCAGAGCAGGCTGCTGGGAAGATCAGTCTGCCAGACGCCAGCTGGCACTGGCAATGACAGAGCATTGGTGGTGCAGGACTTCACCGGGGACTCGGGGTCATTACACCAAGGTGCTGATACCCAGCTCCTTTCCACTTTCAGGGTCACCTTCCTTGGCCACCTGCACCAGAGACATGGAAAAAGGCAGAAATGCGCCCTGCTCAGGGCAGATCAGGGCTGGATGGGGGCAGGAGAAAATGGCCTCAAGTTGCACCAGGAGAGGTTTAGATTGAATACTGGGGGAAATTCCTTCACTAAAAGAGTTGTCCAGCTCCGGCACAGGCTGCGCAGGGCAGCGGTAAAGTCAACACCCCTGGATGGATTTAACAGACTTGTGGATGTGGCGCCTGGGGATATGGTTTAATGGTGGCCTTGGCAGTGCTGGTGGAACGGTTGGACCTGGTGCTTTTAGAGGGCTTTTCCAACCTAAAGTGAGTCAGGGATTCTCTCAGTCCATAACCAGGGCCATTTACAGCAGTTCTCCTGCCCTAAATGCTGCTGCAACAGGAGGGAGAGTACCGACAGGCTGGGGGCAAACATCCAACCCCTGCTGCTGCCTAAGCCCCATAAATCCCCTTTTTCCCAGCAACTCCCCAGCGTTACCTCCCAGAGGACGGTGTTTTCCGGGTACTGCGTGTCCGGGGGAGACCTCAGCACCTTGGTATTCAGGACGGCTCCTGAGGATGCCGAAAGCCGGGCAAGGGCGTCTGAGAGCGGGGCGGCCGCTGCCCGGGCTTCCTCTGACATCTAGCGGCAGCGCCGGGCGGGCGGCGGGGAGCCGGGACCCGCGGGGAAACCCGGCCCCGAGGGGAACAGGTCCCAAGGGGGATCCAGGACCCCGGTAGAGCCCGGACCCGCGGGGAGCCCCGAGCCGCACTGGGTTTGCATAGTGCTGAGCAACACGGCCTGATGGGGTGCTTTGCTATAGGGCTGCTTCTGCCTTTTCCCCCCAAATCCATCAATTCCCTGCCCCTCACACCCTTCATCCCGTTGCACTGGAGGCAAAACTCACCTGTGAGACAGCCCCCGAGCGTGGCGAGCAGCAGGGTGAGGGGCATGGCACCAAGCTGGATGAACGCTTGGTCAGTGACCGTCCGGCTGCCCTGGGCCACCAGCGGGAACACAAGCTCCAGCCTGCAAGCCAGAGAGGGGACAGGGTTTTGGGACATTTTCTCACAGGCTCATGGCTCTGGGGGATATGCTCTAAAGGGGAGCTGTAACAGAGGGTGTGTGGAGCAGCCCTGATCTCAGCGGTCATGGTGGCCCCAGCTTGCTGCATCAAGCCACTGGCACCCCTGATTCTCTCTTCTCACCTGTCACCGTAAGTGTCTGCGGTGGCCAGCAGAGTCAGTAGTGTCCCCAGCAAGGACCCCAGTATCCCCGGCAGCCCGTGGGTGTTGTGAACCCCACATGCATCCTGGATTTTCAGCCTGGAGTGTAGGACGGGCTGGGGAGAGCATAGGGAAGAGCTGGTGTTGAGATGGGGGTCAGTTCCCAAGGAGGCTGCGCTGCAGCTCTGTCTTTGCAGGTTTGGGAGAGGCAGGGGGGCCGTGCAGCTGCTCCCAAAGGCAGATGGTCCCCTGACCTGGGATCAGTGTCCTTGGCTGTCCCAAGGTGACTCACCGTGAAGAATCTTAAGCCCAGTGGGGAGATCAGGCCAGCCAGAAACCCTGCGATGAGGGCCCCGAAGGGGGTGACCAGCATCTCCCCAGCCATACCCATCACGGCCATGCCAGCCAGGGTGGCATCCTGGATCTGAACCTGATGGAGCAGGACACGGTCAGAATGGTTGCATGAAGAACAATAACTTGGGACTGGAAGGGTTTGTCTTCCTCGGGGATCAAATTGGCTCTTAGCAAACCTAAGAGCCTAACAGGCATCCCCTTTTGCCCTGGGGGTGTTCAGGCTCACCATCCCTGTAGGACAGGATGCAGGCAGTGCATGAGTTTGAGTTTGTCCCTGGAAAGACCTACCATCCGTGGGGTGCTCTCCTCGTAGAGGACACGAGCGAGGATGAAGGTGGCCACGGTACTCGCCACCAGTGAGAAGTAGGTGTTGAGCATTGCCCAGTTCTCGGCATTGTCGTGGACAGTGGTGGCGGAGGTGAAGCTGGGCCAGAAGATCCACAAGTAGATGGTTCCTGCAGGAGAGCAGAACAGCCAGGTCTTGATGCTGGGGTTGATCCCTTGTGGGACAGAAACTTCTTGAGAGTGCCAAGAGATGCAAGTGGCCACAGTTCGCAGCAAGGGAGGTTCAGGCAGGACAAGAGGAAAAGCTTTTTCTAGGACAGTGGTGCAGCCCTATGACCTGTTCCTGGGGAGGTGAAGGACATCTGCCCTTGATGGTTTGCAGGAACCTCCTGGTCAAAGCCACAGCCTCACTGTCCTGATATTGGTGACCTTCCACCACCAGCTCTATAACTCAGGTAGGACTTGAGCTCCGTACCAGCCACAGCAATGAGATCGGGCTGGTGTCCCATGTCCTGTTGCTCTTCCCTCTTCCTCTTGTCCTTGTGGGGCTGGTACAAGATCCATGAAACCGTCAAGCCGAAATAGGCACCAAAGGTGTGCACGGTCAAGGAGCGTCCGCTGTCGCTCACCTGGTGAGTACAGAGAAGCATCATGCAGGAAGTGGGGATAAGGGATTTGTCTCTCCAGACAAGGCAGAACTTGACATGAGGAGCCTAAACCCAGGGCCACTCCCTTCCTGGTGGCTCCCCAGGTGGTGACTCACCCCCATGAGACTGAGCAGGATGTATTCATTGAGAGTGCACAGGGTGACTTCCAGCAGAGTCAGCAGCAGCAGCTGGACAGGGTTTACCCTGCCTAGAACAGCTCCGGTGGAGATCAGAACAGCTGTGGTGCAGAAGTCGGCACTGACCATGCTGGAAAGGAGACAGAAGGTGTGGGACTGCAGCCAGCACTGCCAGGGATGAGCACAGGAGCTGGAGAGAGCTGGGAGGGGACAGAAGCTGAGCCCGCAGCCCAGACCCTGTATCCCACTGCTCCTGCAAGCTGAACAGGCAGCCCAAGCCTTGCGATGCTGGTGACAAAGGGATGGCTGGGCTTGAGGAAGGTGGGGGCCAGGATGCCCCCCTAAACACCTGGCTGCAGCCTTGGCAGTACTTACATGGCCCTTACTGGGGTGGTACTCAAACAACCCAGAGGCCTGGTCCTACTTGTCCTCAAAATCCTCCTCCAAAGCAGAGCCATGAGTTTTACAGAGGAGGGAGCCAGTGTGCCAGGGCTGGGCTGGGATGAGCCATCTGGGCAGCAGCAGCTTCCTCCTGCCTTACCTCTCAGCTCCCACGTAAATTTTGCCATTGAGGAAGAAGTAAAAAAAGCCCTGGATCAGAACGGCCCACTGGATGGCAAAGGCTATGATGAGGATGCTGATGGCTGCACTGCCTGGCCCATAGCGGCTGAAGAATGCCACCAGGAGCCCGAAGCTGAGGAGCACTTGGATGTGGACATCCTGGAAACCTGGTGGAGGAGAGGCAGAAGGATGGATCTGGAGGTGTTGAGGGCAGGCAGCCACCATCCTGCCTGCTGGTCCCCGAGGGGACAGAGACACCCCCTGCTCTAACAGGCTTTGGGGAACGAGCCAGAAGGCTCGTTCCACTGATGTGTATCTGGAACCATGGTGGATGATCTTCCGTGGAGATCTGTAGTGTAGAGTGCCAGTGACAGGTAAAGCCATCCCTGCCTGATGTGGCCCAGCCAGCCTTTGCAGCGGCTCCTGGTCACAGCATCTGCAACTGCCCTGTCCAGATATCTCAGGACACTCACACACACACGGTTCACCCCACATCCTAGAAGCCTTCTGGGGTGGCTGAGAGCCATCTGCACCCACCAGGCCAGCATGAAGGTGGGTCTGAGACGTCAGCACCCCTGGGACCTCGCTACTGCCCCTGAAAACATCATATCCCAATTCATGGGATGGGGGGAGAGAAAGGATGAGCAGAGAAATGGGAGCAGTCTGGTACCATTTGGTGGCAAAACAGAGAATGGGGGTCTTGATTCTTGCTTGGGCTAAATACCCTTTGCACCTCTTGTGCCGACAGCTGTGGCCTGTCCTTCTCGTGAGTCACTGCCTGGGTGGGGTTACGTGGGCAGGTGAAACCGGGAGAACCTGCCAGCTGCCAGCTCCCTGCCCAGCGGCTCTGCTCGCTCCCCTCCCTCAGCCAGAGCACTCTGAAGCTCCTCTCCCATTGACCAACTTGTCTTTGCCTCAGAAAGCCAGGGTCTCCCGGGAAGAGTTCTGCAGCGATGCCCAGCATGTAGCAGGATGCTCCTGGCGGGGCAGACCCCTGTGGCAGCATCCGGGGAGCAAAATCCTCTGTGGAAGGGGCTTGGTGTAAATCTGCCGGCACTGCAAAACCCAGCAGGTCCATGGGAAGCTTTGCAGACCCCAAGGTGCCATGAGTAGCTGCCGTGCTCCCTACCGGGCAAGGGAGCATGATTCCAAGTTTTCACTGCTCTCAGTAATCCCCTCTGCTCCAGCTGCTGTAGCTCATGTCCTAGACCCAAATATCTCTCTTTTGGGGCTGGCTCTGTCCAAGAATTCCAGAAATCCTTGCAGCATGTCTGCTTTAACC
>VZRN01000475.1:38574-59160 GCA_013397935.1 Dasyornis broadbenti | reverse complement strand
ATAAGGTTTCAGCCTCTGCTTTGGAGAAACAAGGTGTTTTTGGGGACTGGTCAGGCAGAGGAGGTGGAGGGTGATGCACAAGCGTCGTGAGACTGACCCGCTGTGGAGATGCTGGCTCAGCAAAGTCTCACAAAGCTAGGCTCAGAAGAAAAATGAGGGTTTGGGGGGCTTTGGGGATGAGGTTTCCTGTGGAGCCGTGAGGGGAGAAGGAGAAACTGAGCATTGAAAAACAAGAGCAAGGAGCAGAGTCAGAGGCTGCTGCTGGAGCCCACGCCAGGAGCTGGAGGAGATGAGCACGAGGGCTTCCTTCGCTTTTCTTTGGCTGCCTCTGCTTCTGCAGAGGTGTTTGTGTTGCACCAAGAGTGGGTGCAGATCCCAAAAAGGGAGAAGAAGAGACAAGGAGCCGAGAAGTAACACAGTGTGTGTCTGGGAGGTGACTCGGGTGACTCCTTCCTACAGCGCTGGGCCAAGCTATGAACTCAGATAAACAGTGGTGTGCTGGGGTCGTACCCTGACACCAACAGCATGGGGAAGGGGGATGAGTCACTTATAGGAGACCCTATGAGGGTCCTGCTTTGGGCTGTGGTTTTGTGAGGGCTGAGGACTGTAGCTGTTGCCTTCACTTGGAAAAAATGTGAGAAACACTCAGTTCATTTGTGGTACCACAGAGCTGGAAATCAGCATCCTTCAGCCAAGAATCCTGGAGCTGCTGCTGGGGGAGAACAGGATGTGCTTCTGTGGCCGTGGGCACAGGAAGTGTGACAGAGGGAGATGACAGACTCTCTGAAGAGCCGTGTACCCACCCAATAACCGCGGGGAGCTGCGAGAGAGGAGCTTGCAATGCTGCTGCTACAGTTTAGCCTCCCTCTGCCCAGGGAGAGCAAAGCTATGGCCACCTTTTGCTCATAAAAATGAGCCAAAGCTCTGACCCATTCTGAGCTGGGAGAACCTTGGAGGCTTCCAGTTCATCCTGCTGGCATCAAAATTGATGCGCCTCCTTGAAAAGAGGCTGGGAGCAGTGGGGAGCAGGTGGGGGGCAAGGGCTGGAGTCCCAACGTGCACCCTGGTGTGTCTCACCCCAGGGAGGGCTGTTTGCTGTGCTGTGCGTGGCCTGGTGAGGCCAGGATGGTGTTGGGGACAGTCACTGCTTGTCTTGTTCTTTCTTTGAGAAGAGCTTCCTCCACCCTTGGAGATGGACCCTGGGGGAGGGAGAAGTTGCGGGAACCAGAACACAGCCCCATTGTGTGCCCATGTTTGCTCCTGGCAGCGTCCTGGCCCGAGGTGATGGTGGGGAAGCCTCTCTGATGCCTCTTTGGAGGGCAGGATAAGTCCAGTGGGACTTGAGTGGTGAGGCACTCCCCTTGCACAGCCCTCCAGAGGCTCAAGGGATGGGAATGTCATCCCTTCACAGGGAGGGAGGAATAAAATTACCATTGCCCCAATGTCTGCGGGATCAGAGAGCACCATTCCAGCACTGGGGGCCAATGCTGAGGGGAGGCTTTGCCAGCCCAAGAGGCTGCTGGAGCCCAGTGCAGAACTGTCGCTTTCCCCGAATTCCCAACGCTGTGGCCTGCAGATAAAGGGATGTTTGTTAGCCGGGCACACTGTGTTTTGCCGAGCAGAACAATAAAGAGAAAGACACTTACAATGGGAAATTGTGCTTCCTCCTCCCTGTGCGCTCCTCGGGGAGGTGTTGGAGGGGAAAAAAAAAAGAAGAAAGCGGGAAGAGACGGTGACAGGGCAGGGAGTGAGGGCACGGCTGGCACCATGGGAGCGGGCATCAAGGGCCCGCGGGGCCACGGGGCTGCCGGGACACTGCCTGCTGCAGGACGGTGACAGGGAAGGGGCTGGCTGGGAGCACCTGCTTGCCACCTCCCGTGTCCCTGTGTCACCTCTTCCCAGGAGCCTCGCGGCGCAGGTCCAGCCTTCCCAGAGCCCTCGGCCCCACCGTGGGGTGTTTATGACGGAGAGAGAAAGCAGCAGGAGCTGGGGCAGCACGTGGGCTGGGGGCATTGGATGGGAGCAGCAGCTCCCCGAAGGACGTGTGTGGGGACGGTAAGAGACGGGGCGGTGCTGGGAAGGAGGGTTGGCACAGTCTGTGGGCTCGGTGTCCTGCAAGGGGAGGTCACCTCTGCACAGGAAATGTCAGCGAGGCCCCACAGAGCAGAGCCATATCTTCCAGGGCCCACCAAAGCCAGGGTATGTCCCGCTGCTTGTCCCTGACCCCTGCGCTCCCCCCAGGCACCGTCCTGCCCCCGGCTCTAAGGATGCACAGGCTGCTCCTGCTTGGCTGCCTCTGGCTCCTGGCAGCACCCCCAGCATCCAGCATCTTCCAGCGGCCCACAGGGACCCCAGGTAGGGAGCAGGGCCTGGCGGGAGGACAGGGAGGCTGGGTAAGGATCAGGGCCTGGGGGCAGGATGTGGAGCCTGGGTAAGGATCAGAGCCTGGGATGGAGGATGTGGAGCCTGGGTAAGGATCAGAGCCTGGGAAAGAGGATGTGGAACACATGTAGGGAGCAGGGCCTGCAGGGAAGACCAGGCACTGTTATTTGGGGTCACTGCTGGAGCAGGGAGGTGATGCTGGGCGGGTCCAGCCAGGGCAGGGGCTGACCTGTGCTTCCTGAGGGTGCAGGAGAGAGGAAGAGGAGCCAGGGTGGGTGATAGAAACCATCAGATGCTGGTGAGGGTTGAGGGGTGCGTGGGGAGGTGTTGGAGGGATGATGGCCAGTTGGTGCTGAGGCTGCCTGGGGGCCACAGCCCCCCCACGCCTGCAGTACCTGCTGGAGCCCCTCCACCCCACGGTGCACACACAGCGCGGTGCCACGGCCACCCTGCCCTGCGTCCTGCGAGCCTTGCCCCGAAACTACCGCGTGAAGTGGAGCAAGGTGGAGCCAGCCAACTACCGGGAGAACATCATCATCATCACCAACGGGCTGTACCACAAGAACTACGGCCCGCTGAGCCCGCGGGTGCGCCTGCGGCACAGCCACCGCTACGACGCCTCACTCACTATCACCGATGTGGCACTGGAGGATGAGGGGCGGTACCGCTGCCAGCTCGTCAATGGGCTGGAGGATGAGAGCATCTCGCTGACGCTGCACCTTGAGGGTGAGGTTGTGCTACATCCCTGGGGGATGCAACAGGAGAGGGACCCTGGGCTGGACTGGAGGTGTGTGGCTGCCTGCCTCCACCCGTGTCCCCCATTGCATCATCCTGTTCCCCAGCCTTAAATTCAGCACTGAGTCCCCAGGGATGTTAAGGCAAAGCCTCCTCGGGGAGAGCAACTCCCTCACCCTGACCCTGTCCCTCCAGGTGTCGTCTTCCCTTATCAGCCCAGCAACGGGCGCTACAAGTTCAACTACCATGAAGCCAAGCGAGCCTGTGAGCAGCAGGACTCCCGCCTTGCCACCTACCAGCAGCTGTACAAAGGTGAAGCATTAAAAAAAAATTCCTCTTCAACCCAAAACCACACGTGGCTGGGCTCAGGGAGGAGGGAAGTGCCAGTGCTGAGCTGCCTCTTGTCCCACAGCCTGGACGGAGGGTCTGGACTGGTGCAACGCTGGCTGGATCCTTGATGGGACCGTCCACTACCCCATTATCAACTCGCGGGAGCCGTGTGGTGGCCGCCTCCTCCTGCCTGGTGTCCGGACCTATGGCACCAGGGACAAGCAGAAGGACCGATTTGATGCCTTCTGCTTTACCTCTGCTCTTCAAGGTAGTGCTGCACTCCCCTGTCCTTCTCACAGTGTCACCGAGCCCTGCTGCCCACCTGGATTTGCACCAGGGCTGGGGCTGTTTGCAGGAGGACATTGTGGTGGCTGCTCACCCACAGTGTTCCCACCCATCCGCAGGCCAGGTCTACTTCATCCGGGGCCACCTGAACTTCAAGGAGGCTGGGCAGGCATGTCGCAACCACGGGGCTGCCATTGCCAAAGTGGGACAGCTCTACTCGGCCTGGAAGTTTTCGCAGCTGGATCGCTGTGACGGGGGTTGGTTGGCAGACGGCAGCGTGAGGTACCCCATCACCACCCCCCGCGAGCGCTGCGGGGGACTGCCCGACCCCGGCGTCCGCAGCTTCGGCTTCCCCAGCAAGGAGATGAGGACCTACGGCACCTACTGCTTCGTGGGGAAGTAAGAGCGCTGAGAGGAGAGGGGGTTGAGCAGAGGGGACGGTGCTGGGACACCAGCCCTCATCACCAGGACAGAGAGCTTGAGGCGGGGTAGGAGGGGTGGTCTCCCAGTAGTTTTGGGTGGTTCGTGCATCCTCTGGTAAAGTGATAGAGCTGGATTTGGGTGCTTGGTGCATCCTCTGATGGAGCAGGTGTCCATGTCCCTGCTGTGAGGCTTGTGGGGTGTTTGGGACTTACTGGAGAAGCCAGACCCACTGCTGGACCAGGAAGGGGGGTCTAATCCATCCCCCCAGCAGACAGCACAGGCTGCCCATTCCCCAACCCCGGTGAATCCCTCGCCCCATCCTCACTCCCCACAGCCACGAGGACTCTGGCTGGTGGCTCTGGCTGGTGGCTCCAGCTGGTGCAAGCGCAGAGGGCTCAGGCTGGGCATTAACGAGTGTGACTAATGGCGTGTCGCCTTCTCAATTAATAAAGCAACAGCAAAGCTGTATGGCAAAGGCATGTGCTCGCCTGACTCTTTCCCCTGGGACCATCTGGCCTCTCCATGAGGGGAATTTGACAGGGACTTTCCATCCCCAGCGCCCTGTCCAGGGGTTATCTGTGTTCTGGCCACCTCACTTTAGGGTTTTATGAGTGTTGCTGTTCAATGCAGTTCAGAAGAACTATAAAAACTGTGGAGCTGGCATAGTGCAGGGGGAATAACAGCATGGGGAGATGCCCTGGCACTGGTGATGTGCCCTCTCAGCCCCATGTGTTTGCTGGGAGCAGTGTCCCATCCTGAGCCTGACCGGTGCCCAGTGCTCTGGGATGTGGGGACACTTTGGGTTTGTCTCCCTGTTTCTGTGGCCCCTGGGGACATCTCTGTGCCCAGGCTCTCCAGTGCTGCCACATTCCCAGCTTTGGGGCTGTGCAGCCCTGCCAGTCCCATCCCTGTGCCAGGCCCCCCAAATAACCAGGTCACCACTCAGCACCATATGTTTACTGGTTTTAATACCCACAGAAGCACAGAGAGGGGGTTTGGGCGGCACGTACCCACTCCAAGCCTGCAGCAGTGGCACTTTTGCCTTTCCTGGGAAGTGCAGAAGCCCCCCTGCCTCCCAGGATGGGTGCTGAGCTGCAGCAGAGCTTGGATGTCCCCATGTCACCCCCCCCACCTGGGTGTCACAGGATGAGGACCCTTGGGGCAGAGGTGGGAGAAAGTGGCTGGAGGTGATGCTGACATGTCACTGCCATCCCCTCCCCATGGTGTCCCCTTTGATTTCAACTCTGTTGTGACTCTGGGAACAAAAGTCCTGTTGTGCTGCACTTCGGGTCACTGTCGGTTCCTTTCGAGGGGGTCTTTAGTTATTAGGATTTCTTTGTACAGATATAAAACAAATGAGGGGGCAGACACCCAACAGTGAGATTTCATGCCACGCCGCGGTCTGTGCCAGGGTCCCGGTGCCATCCCCATCCACACTGGCTCCAGCGCCTGGGGAGGTGGTGGCTGCTGCCCCAGGGACTCACTCAGTTGTTGGGGTGCTGAGCCAGGCCTGGGAGGACACAAGAAGGCCCAGGTGAAGGGAAAGGTCCATGGGCGTGTGCTGGGGGGCTTGGCAGGAGCCCATCACTCACCAGGACGACAGGCCAGCTGGGGCAGCTCCCACGTGCCATCCTCCCGGCAGCGGATGATGGGCGAGCGGCGCGGGGTGAAGCCGTGCCGGCAGTGGTACCGCGCGATGGAGCCGATCTCGTAGCGCTGCTTTGGTTTGCCAAAGGCGCGGGCGTTGCTGAGGGCCGGGGGGGGCCCACACTGCACTGCAAGGGGAGGGTCAGCTCATTGAAGTCAGCCATGAGGGCCCCCCCAGCCTAGAGCAATCCCCATAAAGCCCAAACAGGCTGAGGGTGCCGTGCACAGGATTTGTTTCCCTGCTGTGGGGATGGTGGGGACGCGCCTCTTTGGGGTGGTGGGGGGCACAGCTTACCCAGACCCATTTTGCAGGTGTAGGAGAGGTGGTAGTTGCAGGGCACATCGCTCCACTGCCCCGCATCGTGCCACACGATGACCACGCAGTTCTCTCCGGACAGGAAGTAGCTGTCGGGCTGCCCGGGGTGCCAGTTCTCGTAGAGCTGGGGGCACAGGCGGGACGGGGTGCACGGGGCACCCCAGCACACCGCTTAAGTGTGTGGGGGGGCCCTGCACCAGCACGCACCCATCTGCAGCCTCCAGGCTGTGGCAGCCCTGTCAGGAATGGGGTCCCACCCCCATGCCCCCTCGCATGGCCTTGGGACCCCAATTCCCAGGGTCTGGCTCCCCGGAGGATTCTCAGCCCGGGTGAGGCAAGAGGCTCTTGTTTGGGAGCTTCAAAGCCCGGCCCCGGGGCTGGAGAATGATGACGAGGTGCCAGGCAGGGTGATCTCACCCCGCAGGGACACACAAGGGCTGGCAGCCCCACTCACCAAGGGACTCCCGTCAGACCACTGGAAATCCCCCTCGATGGTCCTGTCGTTCAAGCCGATCCACTGGTACTCCCTGTACTGGTCTGGGGGACAAGGGGTGTGTTGGAGGCAGGGACACATCCAGGTCCCCCAACTGCACCTGTCAAGAGCAGGCTGACAGGGTGATAGGGGCTGAATTCGGGAAGATTTGGGGTCTGAGGGTGAGTGGGGGTGAAAGTGTCTCTCCCCCTGCAGCGGGAGGATGCTGGGAGGTTTGGGGATAAGGGGAGCCCCAAAAGGGACACAGCGGGACCCCTTTGCCCCCGCCCCCGGGGAGGAGAGATGGGGCGGGCCGGGAGAGGGCAGCACAGTCCCGGGACCCGGCTGGCCCCACCCGGCCCTGCAGGTCCCTACCTGTCCCCGCAGTCCCCACCTGTCCCTGCAGGTCCCGACCTTGCCCCGCCGATCCCTACCTGGCTCTGCCGGTCCCAAGCCGGCGCTGCAAGTCCCCGCCTGTGCCCAGCTGGCTCTGCCGGTTCCCTCCTGTCCCTGCAGGTCCCCATCTGGCCCTGCGAGTCCCAGCCTGGCCCTGCAGGTCCCTACTTGTCCCTATCTGGCTGTGCCAGTCCCTACCTGTCCCTGCAAGGCCCCACCTGTCCCTGCAGGTCCCCACCTGTCTGCATCAGTCACCACCTGGCTCTACCAGTCCGTTTTCTGGTCCAGCTGGTCCCTGTCAGCCCCTGCAGCTCCTGCCTGTCCCTGCATGTCTCTGCAGCTCTCTGTGAGGTCTCTTCCTGCCCCTTCCTCCTTCACCCTCATGTTCCTCCAGGATTCTTTGCTCTCTATCCTGTCCCCAGGGCACTTGTCCCCTGCTGTGCCTTTCCCCATCCCTCCATGGCTGCTTTCAGGCAGGTTTGCCTTCAAATTAACTTGCACATGTCCAATTCTTTGCCTGTCTGTCCACCCACCGTTGGATCACAGAATTGTTTGTGTTGGAAAAGGCCTGCAAGATCATCAAGTCCAACCATTCCCCCAGCACTGCCAAGGCCACCACTGTCCCCAAGTGCCACATGCACAGGTCTCTTAAATCCCTCCAGCAATGGAGACTCCACCACTGCCCTGGGCAGCCTGCACCAGTGCCTGAGCACCCTTTCCATGAAGGAATTTTCCCAATATCCAACCTAACTCCCCTCACAGTGCAACTTGAGGCCATTTCCTCTTGTCCTGCCCCGTGTTCCCTGGGAGCAGAGCCTGATCCCCACCTGGCTGCACCCTCCTCTCAGAGAGTGGTGGAGAGTGAGAAGGTCCCCCTGAGCCTCCTTTTCTCCAGGCTGAGCCCCGCCAGCTCCCTCAGCCTCTCCTGATGCTCCAGTCCCTTCCCCAGCTCCGTTCCCTTCCCTGATTGCATTCCAGCCCCTCAATGTCTTTCTTGTTTTGAGCAGCCCAGGACTGAACCTGTCTATCCCATGTCTCTCTGTGTATCCATCCATCTTCTCCCATGACTACCCATGTGTCCATCCACTCATCCAGCAGGCCTGCAGGGCTGGGCTCTGCCTCAGCTCTCGGCTACTTTCTGGTTTAAAACTTGCAGTCCAGTGCTGAGGGTCCCTGGGCAGAGGTGGTGGGATGCAGCAGGGTCTGGGGCATTCACATACCGTTGATGAAGTCCTGCTCTTCAGGGGTCAGGATGGTGGCCAGGTGCCCCCCATAGTGCCTGCACTGGGTCTCTGCATCCTCCCAGCTCCGCCGAGTGGAGAAGTGCTTGTAGCAAGCACCCTGGAAGCTGTCCCAGCCGGGGCTGCACCTCCGCAGTGCTGAGCCGTATCAGGGAGCAAGGAAGGAGAGAGGAGAGGAGAGGAGAGGGTCAGGGTGAGGGAACCCAACTCACCCCAGACTCCTGATTTCTCCACATTTCTGTCTCCTGAGCCGCTGGTTCAGCAGCCGAGCCTGCAGCAGGACCTGGGTAGGGACAATCCAGCATGGCCATGGTGGGACCTGGGGGACTCACGTCTTTCGCAGCTGCTGCCTCCGTAGCCAGGCAGGCACAAGCAGGTGAGGTGGGCACCGTCCTCCACACAGGTCCCTCCGTTCAGGCAGGGGTTGGGGACACAGCCACCTGCAAGGCACACGCAGCCGTCCTCACCATGGAGCTTGGGGACCTCCTCAGTGCCCAACAGCGCCAGAGCCTCATCCCTGCAGTGTCCCACAGCAACCACATCTCTCAGCTGGCTCCTGAGGCCACCAGCTCTGGGGCAGGTGAAGGACTCAGGTGCACCGTGATGTGCCTGGAGCCATCCCATACTGCCCTTCATCCACTGGATATGTCCAGCTCAGAAGCCCCAGCCCAGAGCTGGCCAGACCTGGGGCTTTGGCATCCCCCAGGGCTTTGGCCTCCCCTTAGGGCACAGAGATGAGAACTGGATGCTCTCATCCTCCCCAGCAATGGGCTCATTGCCACACCAGTCCCTGGCCCACTCCCACTGCCCAGGGCCGGCTCCTGCTTTTCCCTGGAGTGATGCAGCAATTGTGTTTTGGGAGGGGAACATGAGGGAGATAAACCCTTTGGCACATCCTGGCCACATGTCCTTGTCCTGGCAGCAAGGTGAGTGCACGCTTGTCCCTCTGATGTCACCTCCAGCCTGGCCAGGGCTGATAACTCAGCCAGCACCTTACCCATCCTGCACAGCCCCGCGAGCTTGTTACAGTCATTAATGCACCCAGAGCACACCATGTGCTCTCAGCTCAGCTCAGGAGCGTGATGAAGGGCTGCTGCCAGCACCAGCCAAGAGGAGACTCAAAGTCCTTGACCCCCACCACACTAATGAAGTCCCATTTCATGGTCCTTGGCTCAGTGGAGACATGACAAGGCTGATGCTGCCACCCTCACCCATCCCTAGGCAGCATCACCTCCCCGCAAGGTGCGAGTGTCTCACTTGGGATGTGCAACTCATCCCCAGCAGAGCGAGGCATGGAACAGGATGAGCAATTGAGGGCCCTAACGTCACACGGCCGGTTCTTCCTGAGCATCTCTCCTTGCCAGGGCAAGGGCAGCCATCCTGTGTGGTCAGGTCACCCTCCACAGAGCCTCCTCCATGCCGCGTGCCTGGGCAGGGCACTGCCAGACCAGGGGAGCAGAGATCCCACATGGTCCCCTCTGCTGCAGCTGTCCTTGCAGGGAGCAGGACGGGACAGAGGTGGCAGGGGCTTGGCTGCTGGATGGGCATTGGAGCTGGGAGCATCCCAGTGCGGGAGCAGAGGGTGGGGCTGGTGGGTGACACCCACCCACAGCAGGGCGTGTTCCCACTGCTCACCCATCTCAGCCCCCATGGGGGGATCTGGGGCTCAGGGGGGTGGGGGATGTGGTCTCCAGGGGACTGCGGTGTTTTCAGGGTGCTTGGCCACTGAGAGCTGCACAAGGCAGGGTGGTCTTGGTGGGTACTCTGCACCCCGTGACCCATTGGTGCCCCCCATGTCTCCCCCTACTCATGCCATGCAGCATCCAGCCCTCATCCCTCCTCTCGGGGCAGTGCAGGAACAGTCAGTCCCAGGGGGCCACAGGGAGGGTACAAAGCAGCCATAGCCCTCCCAGACCTCCCTGGGGTCCCATCCACCCCATTCCCAGGGTCTCGCGGGGCCGGGATTGGGGGATTAGTTCGTCAGTGGGAGAGGCGCATGGGCAGCAGGCGCAAGGACGAAGGGAAGAGCTCGCCGAGATGCTTGTTCTACAAAGCTTTTAATTCCCTTTATTAGTACCACGGTTAGTCAGAGCAGGGGCTGGGGCCGCCTTTTGCTTATTGGGCTTTTTCACGGAAACAGTCATTAAAACACTTCACAGAAGTAGAAGAGATTTAAGTGCATGCAGAGCTCAGACCAATTTGTTTGACAAATATGTGCTTCTCCAGACCTGTAACCTTCCCTTACCCAGCTGAGGAGGAGAGAGAGAGAGGAGAGATGGACAGACGGACAGACAGAGGGAAGCACAGCGTGAAGGAAAGGTGTTGGCTATCTCTAGTGCCAGAGAGCAGCCAGGAGGGCTGCCCCAAAGGCAAGGGTGGCACGGCAGGGACGCCGGGCCGAGCAGGCACCTGCCCCAACGCTGGCCCGCTCGGTGGGCAGGGCGGGCACGGGCACAGCCGTGCTGGGGGCTGGATCCCCCACTGGGGTCCCTGCCAGGACCACCCCAGAGCTGTCAGTACGGGGAGAGGTGAGGCCATCCCTGCGGGTCCCACCTTGTTCTCCAGGAATGGCTGTAAGGAAACCCTCCACGGTTGCAATGGAGGGAGCAGGTTGCCCTTCCTCCTCCTCCTCCTCATCCTCTTCCTCCTCGGAATCTGCAGCAGGCATCCCGCGGTCAGTGCCCGGCGGTGACGGCGCAGCCTCCTCTCCTGCCAGGGCCGGTGCGCTGCTGCTGCCAGGCAGCTCTGCCTGCCACTGTGTCACTGCAGGGACAGTGCTGCCGTGCCCCGGGGCCACAGGCGAGGGAAGCCACACAGCTCCCGACTGCTCCTCTCCCTCCTCCTGCGTCTGCGAGGGCGCAGGAGGCAGCGGGGACTCCCCAGGACTTCCGACCACGTCTCCGGAGAGCTCGGCGTCTTCAGCGGCAGAAACGGGGGTGCTCGCCCCGCCGTACTTGTGGCCGCGGCCGGGGGTCCCACCAGGTTCTCGTCTCTCTGTCGAGGTGGCAGAAGCGGCACTGGTTGGCGATGTCACACGGTGCCCAGGTGCCCCAGTGTGGGCTGGCCACCCCAAGGCGTCCCGCGGGCGGTCGGGGCGCTGTGTGGGGACGACAGGGCTAGGCGGCCGAGGAAAGCCCTCAGGAGGCTCCATGTCACCTGCTGGGGCACCGGTGGGTCCCTCTGGCTCCATGGGCTGGCTGGGGTCTCGCCCTCTGCCCGGGCTCTCCACCGATGTGCTGCCAGGGCCCCTGCCTGGCGCTGCTCCCTGTTCCTCCTCTGCAAAGGGCAAGGCAGAAAGGCAGTGAGAGGCCGGCGCCGGGAGCCAGCCGGACCACGGGGCTGCGGGCGCTGGCATCACCTGCCAGCACTGCCAATCCTGCTTGCACAAAGCTGTGCGGGGAGATGGAGCTGGCCCCGAGCCCGTGTGACACTGTCCCCTCTGAACCGGCACGGCTGACTGAGCTCTGGCCCGGCCACTGCCAAGCCCAGCACTGGCTTCCTGTGGTGGGGGCCATGCTCAGCCCCTCACCACTGGACCTCGCCTCATGTCCCTCCAACTGCCAGCTCCCTTCTGCAGCTCCTTGTGCTCATAAACCACGGTCTGGCACCGACCCTGCATGCTGGACCCCAGCCAAGGGACATGGGGATGTCCCCATGCCACTGCACAGCCCTGCACCAAGACACCGGTGTCCCGGCCATGGGTTCTGCTTCCACGGGAAGGACAGGGACAAGCTGCAGTGACCCGGGCACCCTCAGGTGCCTCTGACCTCTCCTTGCAATCCTGGCACCTCTGCTCTGTGGCTGCTCTCTGTGTCCCAGCCCTGGCACTGCTGCAGCAGCTGCTCGACCTACCAGTGTGGGACAGTGGGCGGTGTCTGCCCCACCGTCCCTGTCCCCCCGTTCTCCTCAGCAGGGAATGGGCTCCCCAGCTTCACACCACAGCTAAGTGGGACACCTGCCTCGGGGATGGCCAGGGCCGTGGGGAAGGGGGAGGCAGGAGTGGGGTGACCTGAGGACACGGAGGTAGCTAGTGGGGGATGCTGGGCCCCTGGCCCCGGTGCGTCTTCAGGGGACTGGCTCGGCTTTTCCAGCTCAGCGTCCTCAAAGAAAGGGACGGCGTAAATAGCCCCTCGCGACTCAATCTCCACTTGCGCTCTGGGCAGCTGCAGCTCCTCCAGCTTTTCTGCCACTGTGACAATCTCCTGAAGGAGATTCTCCTCGGGCTCTTGGGCTTGGTATTTTTCTGCAGCCTCAGGGAAAGAGTTTGTCCCTTCTGTGGGCAGAAAGAAAGTGGGATATTACTGCCCTGTCCTGGCTCCACAGCAGGCAGAGATGACCTCACCCCAGAGCAGGCCTGGAGCCTGGGAACCCCAGTAGAGACCCAGCTCTCCTCAACCTCCCCCCTCTAGACAGGGTCACATGAGGCAGGGTCAGACCCTTCCAGGTGCTGGCAAAGCTGGCAGAGCCAACAGTCCCAGTGGGAGCCATGGGGTTTGGCAGCACACGGTGGGGCCAGATCCTAAACCCTGCACCCTGCTCCCTGGAGGGAACCTTCTCTACACCCCTATCCCCACCCCAGGGAGGGCAGACGTGCATGGGGAGTTAGTGGGTTACAGGGGTTGTGGATTCACAGGACGGGTCCATCCTGCCTAACCCATGAGAGAGATGGGGAAACTGAGGCACAGAGATGCAGAGCATCCCCATCCTGTGGGCCCCCATGACCCTGAGCAGACACACGGAGATGTGGGATCAGGCAGGAAGAGTGGAGGGACAAGTCTTCTTCCTTCCATGCCCATATCCCTGCCAGCCTCTGTCCTGCCTCATTGCCCTCAGGCAGTGCCGCTGCCCACAGGTCTTCTTCCTGCCCACCTCAGGAGGTATGGCCCCAAACCAGCCTGGTGGGTTGTGTCCCACAGCCCCAGGGACCCGGGAGTGCCCCCCAGGCCCACAGCCCTGGGGGTTGAACCCTCCCGGAGCCACACCCACGGTGCTCACACAGTCTGGCGGTGCCATGCAGGACATCCCTGTTCTGTCACGATAAAGTGGCGCCAAGTACTGAGGACATGCAGGGCATCCCTACTCTGCCACAATGTGTCAGCATGCACTGATGAGAGCATGCAGAGCATCCCTCCTCTATCGAGAGGTATCAGCATGCAGTGTCAGGACCATGCAGGTTATCCCTCCCCTGTCACGATATGCTGGCATGCAAGGCATCCCTATCCTACCACAGCAGGACGAGACGGTACCAAACACCCCTGCTCTACCCTGGCAGCGCAGCACCCGGCACGGAGAACACGCAGGGATCCCAACGCAATCCCAACCCCGCGGGACATCCCGGCTCTGCTGCACCCAGCGCAGCCACCGGGGTCATGCACCCCTGCCCGGAGGCTTCCCGCAGCCTCCCACTGGGCCCTGCCTGGGAGCATTTGCAGGCCAGCGGTGCCCCTCTTTACCTCGGAAGCAGTACGCATCATATCTGCTCTGGGCATCGGGGAATCCCGTCTGGTTGCGGAAGAGGAAGATGGTTTTGACACCCGGCAGAGCCCCGCCACAGCGCTCGCGAGGGGTAACGATGGGGTAGCGGACGCTGCCGTCGGCCAGCCAGCCAGGGCTGCAGGCATCCAGCCCCGCGTTCCAGGCCGCGTAGAGCTGCCCCGGGCTCGCCAGCTCCGCGCCCAGCGCCCGGCAGCGCTGCGCCGCCTCCTCCAGCGTGAACCTGTCTGGGGCCGTCTCCAAAAAGATCTCCCCTGCGAAGAGAGGAAGGAGACGGGCGTCAGAGCTGGGGAGCGAGGCATGGGCTGCAGGAGCCTCCTCATCTCCTCCACTCTCTGCATGACCCCAGGAGCTGGCGTGGAGATGGAGACTCCAGCCTGTGGAAGCACACCAGGGGCTGGAGGAGGCCTGCCTGCCTGCTGCCCTGCCCACACCCCTGCTTGCATCCCTGCTTGCATCCCTGCTTGCATTCCTGCCTGCTTCCCTGCCTGCATCTCTGCCTGCATCCCTGCTGTCCTCCCTGCCTGCATCTGTGCCTGTCTCTGCTCTCCCTGCACATGCACAGCCACAGCGCAGGCACGGCTGGAGCTCTCACACCACATGGGAATCCTGCCCTTGCAAACAGAGCTGACACTTTGAAGCACCCGTCAGTGGGACTGCAGAGGAGCGAGTCAACGCCCTGCACTGTGCAGTCCATGTGTGTGACACAGTCCATTTCTAAGGAGACCTGCAAACCCAGTGGACATTGGGGTGAGGCTTCATGCAGAGAAGTGCTGGGGAGTACTGCCCTAAGGCACGGCACCTATCAGCCCCTACGGCTGCACCAGCCTCCCTGTCCCAGTGCATCATGCCCTGCACACAAGGGACGTGTCCCTCGTCCTGCCACCTGCCTGGCACCAGGCAACTGACCCCACAGTAGTTGCCACTACCAGTGGGAAGCCCCATCAGGGTGCAAAGGAGGGACCAGCCACACCCACGCGTGTGTGGCTGGGCAGGATCTGCAGCACATGAAAGCATGGCACGAGCACAGCCAAATCCCAAACCACCTTGCACACGATGTGCTGCTGGTCTGGGGCAAATCACTGTGGGCACGTCCCAGCCTGGGCACTGCCTGCTGCCAGAGAGAGAGCCCTGCTCCCTGCCAAACTGAACTAGGAATGCTTTAAGAAGCAGCACAGCAAGTTTCCACACCAGAGAGGCAGTGTCTGCAGTTCAGGGCAGCTTTTTCACTTGGGTTTACAATGGGTTACAGGGGCGAGTTAGTGTGGGATCAAAAGCAGGGGAGGGCGAGCAGGGACTGGCAGCACCACGGGCACCTGGGAGGTCCTCAGCGTAGCAGTACACGTCGTACATGTCCTCCGGGTCCACCACCCCATAATTTCTCACCCCGGGGAAGCCGTTCATGTCTCCGTAACAGGCTTCGCGGGGTGTCTGGATGGGGTACCTGCGACAGGAAAGCACAGGAAAGGGCCGGTGACTCATGAGGGAGTGACGGGGGTGAGGCCATAGGTGCAGTGCCCGGGTGGCAGTGATGCCCACCTGACGGTCTGGTCAGCGATCCAGCCGGCGTCACACTGCTCATAGCCACCCAGGTAGGCAGCGTAGAGCTGCTCAGGGGTGGCGATGCTGGCGCCGATCCGGGCACAAGCTTCCTGCGCCTCGGCAAAGGTGTAGGCGTAGCGCATGGAGCCCTCCCGGTAGTGAAACACCACCCCTGGGGGGGACATGGTCATGGGCAAGGGGCTTCACGGCAGCCCCCGCCCATGTGGATGCAGATGCGCCCAGGGAGGCATTTGCTGAGCCAGGAGAGGGCCCCAACCCACCCGAAATCCCACCACACCCCACCTTGAAGTACCTTTGACTTTGACATCGAGGATGTCATGGCCGTCCTCGATGCCGTGCTGCACATCACAGCGGTAGATCCCCGAGTCATTGGGGCGCAGCTCGGTGAGCAGGAGGGAGGCGTTGGTGTAGCGCTGGTGAAAGATGGGCAGGGAGGCGCGCAGCCGATAGTCCTCGCTCACCTTCACCCTGTCACCCCGAGCTACCAAGATCTCCACCTCCCTGCCCTCAGAGATGAAGGTCCACTTGACCCGGGGGGTTCCCAGGACCGCCCGGCGGCCATCCGTGCCAGCGGTGGGCTGGGGGCCAAGGTAGGTGATGAGGCAGGGGATGGTGATGTCGCCTGCCAGCACAGCATCAAGGGCTGGGTGGCGTGGGATGGAGACCTGCAGAGCCTTGAGGTCCTCTGAGTGGGAGAAGAGAGAAGCCATGAGCAGGACTGGTGTGGGGGCCCCTCCGAGACCCCCACTACAGGACACCAACAGGGCAGAGAGTTACACAAATGTGGCCAGTGATGCTGAGTTACCTGTGCCATCTCCAGGGCCAAACACCTCCGGGACCACTGTGCGGAAAAACACCCAAAGCAGCAGCAGCGGGAGGGCTGGGGCCATGCTCTGCCCTGCAAGGGGGGAGCAAAAACCACTAGCTGTGCTTAGAATCCATCAAAGCAACAAAAATATCCCATCCCTACATGAGGCGAGTGGTCGAAGATATCCCCCAGCACGTGTGTGTGGGGATGAGACGATGCATTGGGGCACAGAGGGATAGGCCAGCTCTGGCACGGCTGCAGGATTACCTGGACCCTTGGACAGTGGAAAGGGAAGGGAAGGGAAGGGAAGGGAAGGGAAGGGAAGGGAAGGGAATGTGCCCTGGTTTACAGGAGGAAGGAGACAACATGAGCAACCAGGGCCACTGGCTGGAAGCCACTGGGTGCCATCCAGCTCCTGCAGCCTTCCCCAGCAGCCGGGTCCCCTGGGGACAGCAGAGCCCAGCCTGGCCCGGATGGCACAGACAGTATGAGCCCAAGTGCTGGCTGCAGTGGGCAGGGAGGCGATGCCAGAGCCGGGGCTATGCGCCCATGGTGCCACCGTGAGAAACCTCAGGAAGGGTTTGAACAGCGGGTGTTTGGTCAGGAAAACAGTGGTGTGGGAAGTGAGGGAGCAAGCAGGGCACACACGTGTGCTTGTGCTGCTGCACACATGTTTCAGTGTGCACATGCATGTGTGTGTGCTCATGCACGTGTGCGCTGCTGGGGTGGCTTGTGGTGGGGGTTGAGGTCAGCGAGCTGCCAGGGGGACAGCCCAGAGCACACAAAGCATGGGGCAGAGGGGGAGGGAAGGAGCAGAACTGCTTCTTTGCCATTCAGCTCACGCCAGAGGCTCCCGGCATGCAGGCTGGGAAAACCAAGGCTGACCAAAGCAGCCATTATGTCCCAGGCCTCTCTCAGACTGCCTGGCACAAAGGGCTCTCACCGGTGGGCTGGGGGCCAGCGCTGAAAGGAGAGCCTAGTGGCCAGCACCGCCATCACCAGCCCCCAGCCTTCCCTGGGGAGCAGCACGGCGGGTGAAGAGCATGTTATGGGGTGGCTTCGGCTGCCCTTGCAGCCCTCCAGAGAGGACACTGATGCTGGGAATGTGGGGAGCTGTCCCTGCCTGATGTCCTGCCCCAATACCTCCTCACCTCTCTGAAGAAGTTCCTTGTGGGGTTGGAGGCTCCTCAGAGCCCTGTACCAGGGATGCACAGTGCCATTCCCTGGAGCAGAGCACCCTGAGACTCAGAGCAGCTTTATGAGCTTTTTGCGCTCTATTGATTTCAGAAGCCACGGACACAGCTTAGGCAGCTCCGTGTCCGGTCGCTGGCTGCCAGAGCCAGCCTGGCAGGAGGCTGTCCTGGTCACCTGCATCCCTCTTCATTATGTTCCCAGTGTGCCCAGAGCACCACTGCTCTGGGGAGGGGGTGAGAATACAGCCCTGGCACCAAACACTGGGCACATGTACCCCAGCACCAAGCACCATGGATGTACAGCCCTGGAAGCACGGACACACAATCCCAGCAGCACGCACCATGGACACAGAGCTCCTGGCACCACACACCATGGACACACAGCCCCGGGCACCCAGGGTTGTACTGAGGATGTACAGCCCAGAGCAGAACGCACATCTCCTAACACCAAACTCCATGGACTTAGAGCCCCTGGCACCACACCACCATGGGCACACAGCTCCTGGCACCACACAGTAGACATCGACCATCCTGTGCAGACCACAAACCTCCCCGTCCCAGCAGGAGCTCAGCAGGGGCAGCTGAAGCTTGATCACCCAGGACCTGGCCAGTGGTGCCAGGGCCAAGCCAGGACCTTTCTGTGCTCTGGACGGATAATTTGAATGCAGCCCCATGGTTCTGGACCAAGGGACAAAACTCTCCTGCGTGGCAGCCGTGGCCGGGCTCCAGCGCGGGGTTTGGTGCCACCCCCCAGGCAGCCAAGCGAGGAAGGCTTTTGTCATGGGCACCTTTTCTTCCCGTCCCCAAGGCGCCATGGTGGCGCAGCCAGCAGCCCCAGAGCCCCGGGGAGGAAAGCCAAGTGATAAAACTCCACAGGAACTGGGCAAGCTGGAGTGTCTGCTCCCCTCCTGTGCTCATCCCTGACTGGACCTGTGTGCTGGCACTGGGAATGGGATGGTGGAAAGGGTTAAACCCAGTTTCAGGTGATGTCCTGAGGTCCTGGAGTCCCATGATGACAAGAGACTCTCAGAGACTCTCAAGTTTGGGGTTTGGGGTTGGATTTTTGCTTTGGGTTTTTTCCTGTTTTCCACAAATGGAAAATCTTTTGACCCACACGTCATGAAGGAAAAGCTGGGAGCAGCACTAGGGAAGGGCAGCCAAAAAAGGTTGAATGGGGATAATGGCAGCAGCTTGTGAGTCTCAGTTGTCCCAGAGAACTCAGAGCTCAGGAGCTGCCGGGATCAGACAGAGATACCGGCACGCACGCACGTGGCAGGGCCAGCTAACCTCCATTTCCGTGGGAAACCAGGTGGAAAATGGAGCTGAAGTCTATTTTGGGACGGGAGTGATCTTTCTGTCTCCCCTGAGCTCGGCTCTGCTTTCAGAGCTGGCTCATTGAACGCGGGACCGGCAGGATCTGGGGCTGCAGCACCTGGTCCAAGGCGCAAGGCAGGGGATGGCCAGGGGAGGGTCCCTTTTCATCTCCGGAGAGAGGTTTTGTTCTCCGCGGCCTCTCGTCCCCTGCACGTGATAGTTCCTCATCCCCGCTCCCAAGGTGCCCTGCCAGCCCGCAGCGAGCCGGAGGAGGGGGGAGCGGAGCGGTGGCTTTCCAGGGATGCTCAGCTGCAGAATGAGTCAGCAGCCGCCGGCACAGCCTGGCCTCGCTCCAGCCCCATCCCCACCAGCAAAGGGCTCCGGACACGCCGCTGCCGCCCTGGCCGCCGGACGGGGTCGGAGCCGAAACCGCGGCCACGGTTCGCACGTGGCTGAGCCGTGTCCGGCCCCCTCGGAGCTGCACACTGGCGCTGCCTCCAGGATCCGTCCCCATCCCCGGGGCGGGTGGGGTGCGGCCATCGGAGGGGTCCCCAGAGCGGGGCCGTGCCAGGCACATGCCGGCTCAAGGATACAGTGGGAAGAGCCCGGCAGCCTCTTGGCAGCAGCTGCTGGCAGAGCTTAAAAGGCCGGAAGCAGGTGGGGAGAAGGGGGGTCCCTCCAGCTGCCAGAACCCCTCGCCCCCGCACCCCAACAGGGAAAAAGAGGCTCCTTGTTGCAGGCGGGTCCTGGGGAGCACAAGGAGGGTCTCTGGGGAGATTCAGTACCGCACAGAGGGGTGGGGGTGGGAGCAGACCGAGCAGGAGCCCCCAGGGACACACGAGCACGTGCACCCCTGGGTAAGTGTGTCACACGCACACGTGAAGGTTTGCACACCCACCCACGCCTTCCCCGGCTCCGGGGCTCTGCTAGGGAAACTGAGGCACGAGGTGGGACAGTGTGGGGTGGAGGATGAGGGTTCCAGATTTCAGCAGTGCTGCTCAGGTGGGATCCAGCCCCGCTACCGCTCACCAGCAATCTCTCAGCTCCCAGCACAAAATCACCCGATCTCCCAGTTTCCCCAGTCTAAACCCGTTCCCTGAAAAGCAGCCCTGAAATATCCTGCTCACCCTCTCCCTGCCATGCCTCAGCCCAGAAGCTGGAAAGTGCTCCAAGCTGGGGCAGAGGGAGTTTCTCCCACCCCCGGGCGGCCAAAAGGAAGAGCAACAGGTTCTGGGTTGGGCTGAGATGAGAGAAGTCGGCGTGACGGGAGCAGCGGTCCCTGGTAGGGACGCTCAAGGGCAGCCTCTTCATCCCGGGAAAGAAATGCTCTGGCTGCGGGAGGGGAAGAGGATTGTAGTAAAATTCCCGCTCCCCGGGCCAATGCGTGGTGGTTCTGAGGTTCAAGCTGGGGCTGATCGGTTGGGAAAAGCCATGAAAATCCTGAAAATTTTCCACCAACCCTTCCTGCTGCCCCCACTGGGACATCGGCAGAGGATGGGGACAGAGCCGAGAGGGCTGGGGGAGGACAGGGAGAGCCGACGATGTCCTACAGCCACCCCAAACCTTGGCCTTGGTCCCAGTTCCCGTGGGACCAGGCAACTCTGCCCTCGAACCCAGCGGGAAGCAGCGACACGGCCGGGCGGGAGCCGGGGGAGCCGGAGCCCTGCCTAGCTCCGTGCCTCAGTTTCCCGTTCCACTGCTACCCTGACTGCAGCCTCCTTGGGACAAGGACCCGGCCAGAGACTCGTCAGGATAGACGGGGAGGGATCCACCATAACGGGTCACACCAGACCCATCCCGGACCCCTGGCCCAAAACGAAGGTCCTGTGGGAGCAGCTGCTGAACCAGCCCGGAAAATCCCCCTTATCCCAACACCCTGGAGCCGCGCTGCTGGAGGGGCTGCGGGACGGGCTGCGCTTCAGGCTGCAGCAGCCGGGCAACACCAAAGTCGTTTCTCCTTCCAACTTCGCAAGAGCCCCCCCAGCCCC
>VZRN01000475.1:25311-38536 GCA_013397935.1 Dasyornis broadbenti | reverse complement strand
AAAAAAAAAAAAAAAACTTGCAGCGCGATGCTGTGCTCGGGAGGGTCGGTGACAAGGACAAACCTCCCCGAAGCGGCACAGTGGGGTCCCGCAGCCCCGAGCATCCCCCGCTGCAGGGCAGGAGGATGCCCTGTGCCCCCCGCGCCTGCATCCCGCGGGGAAAGCACGAGGAAACCTCTCGGCATCCCCACTCCGGCTCAGCTCTCGTCTCACTTTTCGCCCGTGCAGAGGTGAAACGCGATATTGAAATGAAAAGCGCAGTACGGCAGCGCCCCGGGGGCACCGCAGCCCTCCCCGCGCCCACCTGGCTCCGTGCGTGGCGGCAGCCCCGCGGCGGGGGCCCCTCTGTGCAGCGCGGGGATCGGCAGCGCCGGCGGGGGCTCCCCTGGCCCGAGGTCCAGGCGTGGGGCTGAGCTGCGGTTCCTCCGGGGCAGCGCGGGCAGCGGGCGGCAGCAGGTTGGCAGGACGGCTGGGAAGGAGCTGCACCAGGCATAAGTGCAGGCACCGAGAAAAGAGGCTTGTGTGTGTGTCCGTGTCCTCCACTCTTTTTTTTTTTCCTTCCCTTTTCCCTCCTCCTTTTATATTTATTCCTTCCCCTAATTAAGAAGAAAAAAAAAAGATATTACCGTGTTGGCAGGCGCCTCGTCCCTCCCCGTCCCTCCCTCCTGGCAGCTGGCAAACCTCGCACGAGAGGAGGATGGTCAGCCCGGCCCGGTGTTAACCCAATGCAGCAGAAGTGGGGGAGCAGCTGGCGCTGGCTCCCCTGGACCCCGCCGGAGAACGGGGGGTCTCCCCGCCACAGCCCCCGCATGGCACAGGAATGCCCTTGGAACCGTTTTTCCTCGTATTTGGCAGCTTCGACTGGACGAGGAGGGGGCCACGGGCGGGGGTCCCAGTAGCCAGCAGAGGCTTTGTCATGCAAAAGCCCTTTTGCTGTGAGGCCTCGGTGGGTGGAGGCACCGTGCGAGGGCTGAAGGAACCCAGGGGCTTTGCCAGCCCCGAGAGGATGGCGGGAACAGCCAGACCCGACCTCCTGGCTCACAGCCTGGTTTGGTCCAGCAGAGAGATGCCGTGCCTCAGTTTACCCACCTACATCTGCGTCAGGACCAGGATAATTTAATGTATCTTTGGCTGGCATGCGTGTTCCTGGAGGAATGTGTGGGGACCTGGGCACCCGGTGTGGTCTGGGGACAGCTGGGACCTTTCATTTGTAGGCTCAAGAACCTTGACAGAAATGCAGCACCCAGGAGCTGGCGTCAGGGGTTTTTTTAACCAGATCTCGCTCAAACTTTCTCTGGCATGGAGCATTCCCTGCCCGGGGGGGCCGGCGCGGAGACTGCCAGGGAATTGCTCGGGTGAGTTTGCAGAAAGCCGCAGCTCCTGAGCAGAATTAATCATTCGTCGCCTTGGGAAATAATTGCAGGCGGCAGAGTCGGTGTCGTTAGCGAAGCACTTCGGGAGGAGATGAGTGTCCAGCGGGTGATGCTCGGCCGGGGGGACACTGACACCGCAGTGCTCTGCCCGCCGGGCGCAGGGCCGGGCCGGGCAGGGGTGAAACCCCAGGGCTGCCCCAGCCTCTGCCCCCCTAAATCCAACCCATGAGGTCACATCCTGCACCCGGATGGGAAATCCATGCAAAAGAATGCACTTTGTGGGAAAGGGCTCGCGGCTGGGGGAACCACAAAGTGCCTGCTCAGCAAGGAGCATCCCCCATCCTAATTGGGAACAAATGTTCCAGCAAGGCTGAGGTTTCCTTGCTGGCTCAGAGGGAGCCTTCCAGGGCTGCTAGTCTGCCAGCTCCTTCCCAGGGCAGCTCCTGGTCCTTCCTGGCTGTTGGCATCGATGGGGCAAAAGTCCTTGGGACACCCAGCTCCTGGAAGGGGCAGGAGAGAGGGGAGAGAAGCAAGACTGGAGCAAGGCACAACCCTTGTTAGACACCAGAGGATGCCCATCCCTGCCTGCAGCTCCAGAGATGCTGGGAGCTTCCCAGCCCTTGCCATTAGCCCGGCCCCAGCAGCCGAGGGCATGGAAAAGGGTCTGGTCCCACAGGGACCCCCAACCACCGCACCCCCCAGCCACATCTGTGCTCAGGCTGGAAGGGCCCCAGTGCCCAGCTGTGCTTCCTCCTCCTCCTCCTCCTCCTTCTTCTCCTCCTGCAGCCCTGCTCAAAGTCACGTACCAGTGCCTGCCACACATCCCATGCCAAACACGTGTCGGCTCCCACTCCCACCCCGGGTCTGTAGGGCCGGGGCACCCTTAAAGTGCCACCCCACAAACCTCTGCTACTGCTGAGCAGCCACCTCGAGCACCCCAAAGGGACGGGGGGCACAGACATCCCATTCCCAGGGATCCTAACCCTGGGAATCCCCCAGGGTGCCATCCCAGGGGGTCCTGACCCCAAGCACTCCTCAGGAGCACAGAAAACCCATTCCCAGGGGGTTCTGACTCCAAGCATCCCCCAGGGGCAGAGACATCCCATTCCCAGGGGGACCTGACCCCAAGGATTCCCCAGAGGCATGGACATCTGCCCCTGAGAGGTTCCTGACCCTGAGCATCACCCAGTGACACATATATCCCCATCCTAGGGCGGCCTGACCCCAAGCACTCCCCAGGGACACAGACAACCCATCCCCAGGGGGTCCTGACTCCAAGCATTCCCTAGGGACATGGACATCCCCCTCCTGAGAGTCTCCTGACCTCAATCATCCTCCAGGAACACAGATGCTCCCATCCCAAGTCACTCACAACCCCAAGCACACCACAGAAGGAAGAGGCACACTGACATGCACACCCCAGGGTGCCCCCCAGATCTGCCCCCAGGCTCCCCTCAGACAGGGTTGGGACCCCTCAGTACCGCTGGGGACCGAGTCCTCCCTGGGCTGCAGGATTTGGGCTGTCACATTGAGCCCTGCTGTTGGCTGAGAGAGAGGATCAGGCACAACTAGGAACCCCAAAACAAAGGCATGAGGAGGAAGAGGGGAACCAGGCCAGGGAGGAAGGAAACACAGGCTCTAGGGCTCCTCCTGGTGCAGTTGTGAGCACTGGGGGCCTTCTAGCAGCAGACACCGATATTGGGGGCATCTGGACACCCCAGGGACACCCAACAGGAGGAGGAAAGGAGGAAAGTGGGAGCAGCCAGGCAGCAGGGAAGGCCAGCCCTGGAGCAGATGTGCCGTGGAAATGAGGAGGAGAAGGATAAAGACATTCAGCAGGGCTTCATCACCCCAATGTCTGGGGACCTCAGATCAATTATCCAACCTCAGCACTCCCTGTGCTCCTTAATGGCATTTCAGTCTTGGCTGTGAGAGGCAAACCAGAGCCCGGCCAAGGAGCCAGACAGGATGTCTGGCCGGAGATGAGCCGGAAAGACAATGCCTTTGGGGACCCCCGAGCCGGGTCATCCCCCACTCCCCACCATCCTGGGGAAAACCCCGTCCCTCGGAGGGGGTGCTGGGACCCCCGCTACTGCTGCTTGCCCATGTGGGGGGTGTGAGACCCCCACCAGCTCCCGGGTGCTGCGAGGCTGCAAAGAGCTCGGGGACGGCGCTGGGTGGCCTTTGCCAGCAGAGGGGACTATTGCTTGTCTTTCCAGCAGCGCTCGCCTGGAGCCTGTCCCGTGGGACAGCTCGGGAGGAGACATTCCTGTCCTCCTTACCCTGGTGAGGACATAGCAGGGATCCTCCCGTGGGAAAAAACATCGTCTTCTGGGAGGGGGAGGACCGGGAGAAAACGCTGACAAGTGTCTCCCCAAGTGACGTTTTCCTGCCCCTTTTGTTCACAGAAACCTCCCGAGTTTGAATTTTTAAATCTCCGCCCCTTGCCAGCGCACTGCCCTTCCCCCACATAAGTCAGCTGGGGTAAATAAAGAGAGAAAATAAAAAATCCTAATCCTCAAATGCTCGCCATGAAGCGATTCCTGTGTCAACGTGATGGCTTGACCGCGCGGGTGAAAGCTCTGACGGAAACCAAACGCGGAGCCGGTGCCTGCCAAGTTTCGGAGGCTGACGGAGGAGCAGCTCCTGTTGGGCTCCCGGCTCTGCTCAGCACATCCCACCACGAACACCTGGAAAGAGGGAAGATTGCAGCTGGACACAGCTGGATGTAGCGCCCCAGTGGGGGATTGGCTGGGATGCTGTGCTGTGCTCCCTGAGGCAGTTCTCGCTCTGCAGACGGATTCCCATATGGATGGATCCAGGCACCGGACCTGGCTTGTGCTGAGCCTGAAACAGCCTCGGGCACCGGAGGCACCGATGTCCTCGGTGCAGCCAGCACGCTCCAGGACTGTGAGATCCTCGCTGGGCTCCTTTGGGGCTCCCTTGCCCCCAGATTTTGGAGCAGCACGGGGCTGACCAGCCACCACCGAGGGATGCTGCAGCCAAGCCCTCAGGATGGGCATCTGCCAACTGCCCTTGGACATCTCCCAAGCTCCACGCCGAGCCCCACAGCAGCCCTCCAGCTCCCTGGCATGGCCCTGAGGCTTTGGGGAGGGCATTCCCAGCCGAGCCACGCCGGGGGAAGATCCAAGCCCTCAAGTCAACCTCTCAAACTGGGTAGGAGCACCTTGCTCTTCCCCAGGGCTGGGAAATCAGAGCTCAGCGTCGAGCCCACGTGGGTTGGAGTCGGCCAGGCTGTGCAAGGGTTAAATCCGGCGGCTCGTCTGGGTCTCGGGGGCCTCCCACTCGCCATGGCAGAGTATGAATAGCTGCGCTCCCCTCTGCTCCCAGCCACTCGCTTCCCTCGCTGCCTTCCCACTCTGCCTCGGCATTCTCCCGGCACCCTCCTCCCGCGGCGTCTTCCTCTGGCAGTGCCGGCTCCAGAGCTCCGGCATCCTCCGGCAGCGCCGATGCTGAGCACGGAAAGTTTTGCAGGGGCGAAACCCCTGGGAGAGGAATCGCTGCAGATGTGGGACCTCAACAAGCGGCTGGAAGCGTACCTGGCCCGCGTGAAGTTCCTGGAGGAGGAGAACGAGGTGCTGCGAGCTGAAATCCAGAGCGCCAAGAGCAGCCCGGCCGGGGACTCGTGGCGGGTGAAGTACGAGGAGGAGCTGAGAGCCCTGCGGGATGCACTGGATCACGCCTTCAGGGAGAAGTGCACGGCCGAGCTGGCCAGGGACAACCTCTACGAGGAGGTCCAGCAGGTGAAAAGCAGGTGCCAGAAGGAGCAGGCAGCCCGAGAAGAAGCTAAGAAGCAGCTGTCCTTGAGCAGGAAGGAGCTGGAAGAGGAGAAGAGAGCCCAGATCTGGCTGAAGGAGAGAGCTGTGCAGCTGGAGAAGGAGGTGGAAGCCTTGCTGGAGGTGCACGAGGAGGAGAAAGCGGGGCTGGACCAGGAGATTGCGAATTTCTCCCACAGCCTGGAGAGCTTTCGCTGTGCACCGGTGGCTTTCCAGCCAGTGGAGGTGGAGGACTACTCCAAGAGGCTCTCGGAGATCTGGAAAGGGGCCGTGGAGACCTACAAGAAAGAGGTGTCTCAGCTGGAGGGTTCCCTCTGCCAGGCCAAGGAGAATCTGTGGAAGGCGGTGGAGGACAACCAGCAGAGCCAGCTGCAGCTGCAGCACCTGGAGAAGGACCTGGCGGGGCTCAAAGCACGGAAGGAGATGCTGGAGGAGAGCCTAGCCCAGCAGTGGCAGGAGCAGCGTGGGGAGGCAGAAAAGTTCCAGGTGAATGAAGGCTCTGGGTCCTTGGGGTTGGGGAGAGCAGGGGGCTGTGGGTACCGGGGCGGGGGGTACATCCCTGAGTGAGAGAGATGGATGGGAGGAGGCAAGACAGAGGGAACAAACTCCGAGGAAGGGATGGACGGTGGCCCTGGATGAAGCTGGGGAGGGCGGGAGGAAGAGAAAGCAGCTTGGGAACATCCTTGTCCCCATCACAACAGAGACCTGGGGCCACCCCACTGCAGGGGAGCAGCACCCAGACACGGGGTTCTCCCCCAGCACCCTGCCCGAGACCACTGCTCCAAGCGCGGCCGGGCTCGAGTCAGGATCCTGGGAGAACGACAGCCCCTGCGCGCTGCACCCCGGCACTGCGGGGGTGTGGGCAGGATAAACTCCGACCGACTTTGCTGCAGCTGCGACCCAACAGCTGCAAAAGTGATTCAGCAGAGGGAAGTGGAGGCGGGGTGGGCTGGAGATACCGGGAACGGTGTGAACACCGCCGGGGGAAGGGTACCTCTTTGTTCCAGGTCCTGGGCCCAGCCATGGGTGCCCTGGGGCAGAGGGTGCCGCGGCCTCGGCTGCTCGCCTAAAAGTTGTTTCTTTTCCACGCCGGCGTCCCGCAGTCCTGAATCCCCCCAGCCTTTCCTCCCTTCTCCGGCAGCGGTTTACCCATGGCCTTTCAGCCCTGCTCATCTCCTTGCCACATCCTCAGCCCGCCCCGTGCTAAAATCGAGAAGCCTGCATCACCCCGAGGGGATGAGCCGAACACACCTGCCCGGTCCCTGGGTCCTCAGGGACCCAGGGCTCGGGCAGGGCTGGGGCGCCCCTGACCCCGCTGTGCTGCCCGCAGCTCGCGATGGAGGCCCTGGAGCAGGAGCAGCAGAGCCTGCGGGTGCAGATCGCCCGCGTGCTGGAGGACAGGCAGCAGCTCATGCACCTCAAGATGTCCCTCAGCCTGGAAGTGGCGACCTACAGGTGAGGTTCCCGATGGGACAAGGGCTGGGAGCGGCCGCTTCCCCGGCACACCTTGTGCAGGGAGCTGGCGCCGAGCCCGGCACCGCGGCAGGCACAGGAGGGTCCTGACACGAGGGGCTCTCGGGCACAAGGGAGGTCTCGGTAGGGTAGCCCTGTGCCCCTTCCGCAGCCCTTCCAGATGGCCCCACACAAAGGCCGCCTGCCAGGGACTGGGGGGACGATTAGCATGAGAATAGGGGCTGTCCCAGCCCAGGAGGGGCCTCCCCGGCAGAGCATGATGTCACCCTGCGCGGACACTAATCCCGGCCACGGGGGGATGGGAGGCGACACAGGAGCAAGGAGGGGCTGCTTCGGTTCCCTCACCGAGCCGTGACAGGGCCACACAACCATCTGTAGCCAAACCGTGCCTCAGTTTACCTGCCCTGAAGCTGCCGCAGCCCAGCGGGGTGAGCTGGGGTGCTCGGGGAGTACCCAGCACCCTGCAGCACCCACCCCACAGCAACCAGCGCGCTCCTCTCCTCCTCCAGGACGCTGCTGGAAGCAGAGAGCACCCGCCTGCAAATGCCAGCGGGGGAATTCAGGTTGGCCAATGGTGTGCGAGGTAAGGGACCCCTGGCACTACCGCTGTGTCACCCTGGGAGGGCTTGGGGAATGAGGCTGGATTTAGACACATTTTCCTGCATTTTCCTGGCAGCGGTTGCACGGCCGCGATAAGGAAGGTGTGAACAGCGGCTGGGGGCTCTTGGCACGAGGTTCAGAGTCCAGATAAGGCTTATCTGCTCCTTTGCCTCGTTTTTCAATCCCTGCCTTGCACGGGGAGGGCAGGAATGGATCTGCCCAGCAGGACGGCCGGCTGTGGTAACAAGTCGAGCATTTCCTTTTTCCTCAAAACAAAAGAAAAGCAAGCAAATCCTGTCACCTGCACACTTTCCCCAGCAGCAGGACCTGACGGGGCTGCAGCTGGACAGAGCATTGTTCCGACCTGATGCTGAATCCCCTAGGACCATCAGCATCCGCTGCACTCAAGAAGGAGGAATTTCCCACTTTCCAAGAAGGAGCTGTTTATAAATAGCAGAAGGGGCAGCGAGAGGCAGCCGGGCGGCAGGGGAGGGCTGGGAGAGCCATGGAGCGGCTTCTCACCCGTTCACGGCTTCACCTCACTCTTTGCAGATCTCAAACTGGAGGTGAGCAGCAGCAGCAAACTGGTACCAGCAAGCCCTGAGACCAGGCGGCTGCTGCCCCGGGACCACTGCACCAGCCCCTCCATCTTCCCCAGGGCAGAGGGGAGGGGGCAGCCAGCAAAACCCCAAAGAGATGTCCTGACACCCAAAAGCCAGAGTACTCCCAGTGCTAGGGAGCTCCAGAAAATCAGCTCAGTCCTCTGTGCCACAGCACTGCCGGCTGCCGGCAGGGCTGGGGGGCCAGGAGGCCCTGGCTGCCCCACTTCCAGCCCCTCACAGCCGGGCAAAGCTGTCCCCCCTCTCTCCCCGGAGCCCCCCAGCCCCTCGCCACCAGAGCCAGGGAGCTCTGAGGGAGAGGGTCCCGCTTGGCCGGGGGGAGCCATGGGTGTGATGAGCCAAGGGACGGAGCAGCCCCTATCCAAAGCCACGGGTGACACTCCCGATGCCAGCGAGCTGCCCCTGGGAGCAGCGCCCACCCGCAGCCTGCAGTACCCGGCCCAGTTGGTCAGCGAGGCGCTGGAGGATGCCTTCAAGGCCATGGAAGTTGATGCTCAGCCTGAAGGAGAGCCCATGCCCAGCGCCACCTGGGCACCCCGGGATGCCCTCAGCCCCGTTTTCCCCACAGAGGTTTTTGGAGGGGCTGTGTCAGAGGGGCCTGGGGAAGAGCAAGACCCCTCTGAGGGCTCTGAGGATGGTGACAGCCCTGCAGCAGAGGAGAGGGTTGGGGCAGTCGCGCTCCAGGGACTCGGTGTGGAGAGCAGCATCCTGCAGGACAGAGCCGCATCCCCACTGGGCATGGCCACTTCCTTGAGTGCCACAGGGAGCCAGGAGGATTTGCGAGCATGGGAGGAGGAGGTACCTGCTGTGCTAAGCCCGAGGGATCCAGAACTGGAGGCCCAGGAAGGGGACAGGAGTCTCCCTGAACAGACAGTGACCAGCTGGAAAAAGCCAGAGCAAGAGGAGGACAGGGCAGAGACCCCAAGCACGGACCCATCACACCCCTCAGAGGATGAGGAAGAGGAGAAGGGATCCCACAGCCCCTGTGAGGAGAATGGAGATTTCCAGGGAGAAGGAACAGATGTGCAAGAAGAGGAGTGTCTGCAAAGAGAAGTGGAAGCTGCTCATGCTGTCCTTGTGGAAAGCCACCTGGTTTTGCCCACAAAAGGTCACCTGGAAGAGGACTTTGCTGATGCAGAGGAGGAAAAGTCTGAGCAGCAGAAAATGCCCATGTGTGAGACAGATCTGGCTGCAGAGGAGGAAAGAGGACAGGAGCTGTGCCCAGAGCAGGAGCCCTCGAGTGTCCATGAAGCCATCCCAGCAGAGGAGGCTTCATCAGGAGCTGAAGAAGATGCTGTGGGAGGGGAGGACACAGGCAGCATGAAAGATGGTGAAAGAAAAAAGGGAGAAGCCAGCAGGGAGGTGCTGGGAGGAGAGGACCATGGGGCAGGAGAGGACCCTGAGGCACGAGAGGATTGCAGAGCAGGAGAGGACAACAGGGAAGGAGAGGACAACAGAGCAGGAGAGGATTCTGAGTCAGGAGAAGACCACGGGGCAGGAGAAGACTCTGAAGCAAGAGAGGACTCCAGAGCAGGAGAGGGTTCTGAGGCAGGAGAGGCTGCAGGAGGTGACACCCTGGGGTGGATGACCAGAGCCCCAGAGGAGTCTGAGGACCTGCGGAAAAGCTGCTCTGTGGATGAGGGGGAGGAACAGGAGGAGCTGGAGCCAGGACAGGAGACCTGGGGCAGGGGGGATGATGGCAATGGCCAAGAGTCCTGTCCAGAGGACCGGGAGGTGACAGCAGAGGACACAGAGAAGGCTTTGGGGACAGAAGAGCCAGCCTGGGCAGATGACACCCCGAGCAGTGCAGTAAGGCTGGAAAGTAAGGAGAGAGATGGCACATCGCCAGCAGAGCTGGAGGAAGCCCAGGGAGATGATGAAGAAGATGCCAAGAGCCAGGAGATGAGCCAGCAGCAGCCACTGCCAGAGGCTGAGCCAGCACCAGAACTGGCAAGGCAGGAGCAGGAGGGCACCATGGCAGAGCCTGCCCCAGGGCCAGGGGACAGCCAGGAGCCGGCTGAGGCTCCAGAGGGGCTGTGGGAGGTGCAGGATGAGGATGCTGATGACGGGCTCAGCTCAGAGCTCATGGCACTGCAGCAGGTGCCAGGTGACAGCAGGGACAGTGGTGAGCGGGCACAGGAGGAGGTCCCTGGAGACCCGGAGCCCACACCGGGCAGTGGCAGGAGGGTGGAGCTGGAGGATACGCTGCCAGACAGCACACCTCTGCACCTCTATGATGGGGAGATGCTGGCTGTGAGTGCACCCAGCCAGCCTCCGGAGACTGAGGAGACCATGAAGGCAGTGCCCGTGTCCAGCACTGCTCAGGACGGTGAAGGATGGCTGGAAGGGAGGGACAAGCCACCAACTCCTACCATGCCAGAGAGCCCCAAGGAGGAGGCAGGGGTGGAGGTGGCTCCTGGGGCAGAGGGTGCCGAGGAGGAGGAAGGTTATTTCATGGTCTCTGCTCCCAACCAAGAGGTGTCCTGCTTGGAGGAAGCCGAGATCTCTGAGGATTTTGAAGAAATTAAAGTTGAAGCAACTGAAGGCAGCCAAGATGATCTGGGAGCTCCTGGAGAAGCATCTCCGATGCCAGAAGGCAAAGGGGACCTCAAGGTATTTGTTGGGGAAGCAGATGAAGACATGGAGATACCCATGGAAGAGCCTGAAATGCCAAAGGATGAGGATGAGGATGAGGATGAGGATGAGGATGAGGATGAGGATGAGGATGAGGATGAGGATGAGGATGAGGATGAGGATGAGGATGAGGACAACACTGCTGAGCTGGAGGAAGGCCCAGCTGTGCCTGAAACAGATTCCAGCTGTCTCGGAGCTGTGGGACCATTAGAAGGAGATGCTGATGAGCCAGCCCAGGATGCCACAGGCAGCGCAGCACAGGAAGGACCTGAGCATTTGGAAGGTTTGACTGCTGAAACAGATGAGGAGCTCCACAACACTGTCGAGCTGGAGAGCAATGCCAGACCCTGCAGCCTGGGGCAGGAGGAGGAGGAGGAGGTGGGTGAGCCTAGCATGGCTCTCCATGACGTGGCCAAGGCCACCCCTCCAGCAGGGCTCCAGGCCCAGGCAGTGCCTGACGAAGCAGAGCAGCCACTGGAAGAGCAGCCATCCAAGGAGGAGGTAGCACTGGGCAGTGACAGCTCTCCTTCAGCCAGGAACGAGCAGCCCCCCGAGGCCAACTCCCCTGAGCTGGGCTCTGCGCTGGAGCAGGGAGGTTTTCCAGAGGTGATTCAGGATATCCCTGACACAGTTGTTCTCTCTGCAGAGGTACCAATGGATGTCATGAAAGACTCAGATATTTTGGAAATAGTTGAACAGGCCCTGGAATTTAACCAGGAGCTGATGGGGGTGAGGGTGGCCAAGGGTGGGCAGCACCGTCCTGGCAGGACCGACCTTCCCCAGGATTCAGGGGAAGACTCCTCACCTGCCTCATCCAGCGAGGAAGAGCCAACGGTGCAGGAGGCAGCAGGAGATGTGGTGCCGGAGATGGAGTGTCTGCTGCGGGCTGAGAACGGGCTGCACCGGGAGGCCAGTCTGGAGGACCTGGCTGAATTCACCGAGGAGGTGCTGAACGGCATCGCCAGCACAGCACCAGCACAGGAGCTCCCCACAGAGACCGCAGACCCCTTGGTGCTGATGCAGCCCCCTGGAGATGGCACTGCCACCAAGCTGGGGGATGCCACCTTAAGAGAGAAGCATGGTAGAGCCGACCCCAGCTCTGTGCCACCGGCTCTGGGGGAGGATGTCCTGTGCCTCGTGCCCGACCAGCCACCAGCATGTCGGCTGAGAGCTGAGCAGGAGCCCTGGTCCTCGGGGGATGAGTGACAGCAGTCAGGGGGACCACTCTGGTAGCCCCCTTCCTGCCAAAACCCCACACCCCCACTTGTCCTGCCCACCCTCCTAATGCTTCCCCATGTCCTTGTGGTTTTTAACATGTTTGTGTGGATTTTTTGCCCCCCATTTCAGAGTGAAGTTCACCAAGTTCCGTTCCACCCCACAGCCCACCCGAATTCACATGCTTGCTCCAGGACCCCTGCTTCATTTCAAACCTCCTCTGGGTGGATTGCCGTGGCTGTATTTAATTTAAACTCTGTGTTTCCCCCCTCCCTGCAATCTTCCCCCTTCCACTCCCCCAGCATTTGCCCCAGGAAGCCCAGCTGGAGGCTGGGGACTCCCCCACACTGCAGCCCGGGACTCAGCACCTTGGGGCAACACCATCCTGGGGTCCCCAGGCCCGACCTGCCTACACTGGGGGCTGAGCCACGCTGGATGTATCCACTGCCTCGACATTAATTTAATAAAGCCTCATCCTCCCACTCAGAGCCCCAGCTCTCCTCACTCTGGGGGGAGGTGGCATCAGCCCCGGGGCCAGGGCTGGGGGGCCAGGGGAGGGCACAGTCTGGGTGGGTTGCCATTGCAGGCTGCTTTTGGCCAGGAAAGGGCACTTGTGGCCATCCATCAGCATGGGCTGGGGACAGGGTCCGTGCGATGACGCTCCCCCATGTCCAAGACAATGCACATCCCTGCCGCAACGTGGCCCCACCCGTGTGGTGATGCAGACCCCAGGGTGATGTAGCCCACCAGGCCTGTGCCCCCAGGACAATGCTCCCCCGTTCCCAGGGAGATGCAGTCCCCTGAGGTGATGGTCCCCCATCGCCGGGGCCCCGCAGATGTCACTCAGGGCTCGCTGCTGGCCAGGAATTTCCCCAACTTCCACCTGGGCTGGCTGCAGGAGTGGGACGGGATGCCAGCCCGGCCCACCCAGTGCCCATGCCAGCGTCCAGAGCCAGGAGTCAGCAGCACCAGCTCACGCTGGGCAGGGTGCCCACGGAACCACCCTCGGATCCCGGCCCCATGAGCTCCGGAATTCCGGCACCGCCACGGGGACCCCATCATGCAGAGGGTGCAGGGCTTCAGGGGGGCCGTGAGGAGCCGGCGGGGCTCAATCGCCCCGTTGTGCAGCCGGGCTTGGGGACTGCGGGAAGGGCTGCATCAATCAGCCTCCGGATGAAGAATGGGCTCCTTTGTGCCGGGCAAAGGCCTGAGTCACCCCGGGCGAGGGGACACGGTGGCTCGGGTGGCCATGGCATCCCTGGGGACCGCCAGCCTCGCACCCACGGCTGTGTTCAGCATCGCTCCTCGAGTGCCCTGGCCGGGCTGCCCGCCTGGCTGGCCCCGGCGCTTGCCCACGCGCCGGATTTAGCTCGGTCATTCCCGTGCCAGCGCCCAGCGATTGTCAGAGCCAGGGACCGATAAGAACCCAACATTTTATCTGCCTTTCTTCCTGCGAAGCCCCCGGCCCCCTCCCCTCCCCGAAGGCGAGAGTTTCCTTTTAAGGTGAAACTCC